>AP025066.1:31878073-31896446 GCA_036186865.1 Eustoma russellianum | reverse complement strand
GATCCTTAACAACAAACGAAAAAAGGAAAAAATTCAATGGATGTATTGTTATGCTGACAAAACTTGGAAACGGAAATTAAGTTTCGAGTAAGTAAAGGAACATGAAGAACATTAGATAACACAAATGATTTAGAGGACGAAGGAAGGATAGAAGGAAACATATACGCACGTGTATGTTTCCATACTAGTATGACGTTGTTTTAGAGACATTTTTATGCTTTTATTATATTCACATGAAACGAATACAAATAGCTCATAAACGGTTTAGTTTATTTACAGCCATACTCCCGACAAATACTTGTCCAATTTGGAGGTGAGTGGTCGAAAGGCCCAAGTTTTAGGCTCTTGAGGTTCATCATTGTTTTTATCTAAAGTTTGGTAAAGTGGAAGACTGATACTTTCTACAGAAAAATCTAACGACAAAAGTCAGTGCTCTGTTTTTTCTCTTTGTTTATGAAAATTTTCAAAGATAAACTATGGCTTTTTTTTTTATTTTGAGCAATAAACTATGGCTATTATCAAGAGTAATTCGGATAAAAGGAATTTTTTTGTTGTATTTCTTTTTCAATGAATTTGTCCGTATACAACCCCTACTTTTATAGTGTGATACTATGTCTATACATGGTAACTCAATTAATCAACATAAATACAAATTCTGCTACAATCACGCTACAAATCTTGTACTAATTACGATCCTATCTAATCCCTGATTTTCCTCCTGATTTGTCTACACTCCCCCTCAAGTTGAATGGTGGGGTCAACAACACTTAACTTGCACAGAACGTCTTCAAAAATCCTTCCGTTTACTGCCTTAGTTAATATGTCTGCTAACTGATCTTCAGATCTGACAAAAGGTAGCTCAATCACCCCATTTTCTAGCTTTTCCTTGATAAAGTGTCGGTCGATTTCCACATGTTTCGTATGGTCATGCTGTACTGGGTTTTCAGATATACTTATCGAAGCCTTGTTATCACACAGCAGCGGAGTTGGTAGCTCAACCTGTACACCAATGTCTCTGAGTAGTTTCTGAATCCACAATACTTCTGTGATTCCTTTTACTATGCCTCGGAACATTGCCTCAGCGCTAGAGAGAGCAACAACCTTCTGTTTCTTGCTTCTCCAAGTTATGAGGTTTCCTCCCACGAGTGTCAAGTACCCTGATGTAGATTTCCGATCTGTTAGATTTCCGGCCCAATCTGCGTCAGTGTATGCTTGGATCTTCAGGTGTCCATTATTCCGAAATACAATCCCTCTACCCGGTGTCCGCTTCAAGTACTGCAGAATTCACCAAACTGCATTCATATGATGTTCCTGGGGGTTATGCATAAACTGACTCACCAGGCTAACCGCGAAAGCTATATCTGGTCTCGTGTGTGACAAATATATTAACTTGCCAACCAATCGCTGGTATTGTCCTTTATCTGCCAAGGGCGCCCCATCGACTATTTGTAGCTTGTGATTTGGTATCATAGGTGTCTCACACGGTTTGCAGTCAAGCATTCCGACTTCTGTTAGGAGATCCAGAATATACTTACGCTGAGAGATATATATACCTTTGGTTGACCTCAGAACTTCGATACCTAAGAAATACTTCAATCCTCCAAGATCTTTCATTTCAAACTTGGTAAACAGGTGTCTCTGGAGCCGAGCTATTTCTTCGGTATCATTTCCTGTTATTACCATGTCATCCACATAAATAATTAAACAAGTGACAAACTTACCTCTCCTCTTGGTGAACAAAGTATGATCTTCAATGCTCTGTTTGTACCCGTCTTGCTTCATGACTTCTGTAAATCTGCCGAACCAGGCTCTAGGTGACTGCTTTAACCCATATAAGGCCTTTTTCAACCTGCATACCTCCCTTGGTTTATAGTCAGATGAGAAACCCAGCGGTGGTTCCATGTATACCTCTTCCCTTAGGTCGCCGTGTAGAAATTCATTCTTGACATCAAATTGGTGAAGAGGCCAGTTTTGATTTGCCGCAACCGAGAAAAGTACCCTGATTGTATCAATTCGTGCCACGGGCGAGAAGGTCTCTGAGTAGTCCACTCCATACGTCTGAGTATATCCTTTCGCTACTAATCGGGCCTTGTACCTTTCGACACTTCCATCAGCCTTGTACTTAACCGTGAACACCCACCTACATCCGACAGGTTTTTTTCTGGGGGGCAGTAGACACCTTTCCCAATTTTGATTTTTTTCAAGGGCGTCCATTTCTAGTATCATGGCTGCTTTCCACGCTGGTTGCGTATATGCTTCTTCAGCATTCTTTGGTACCTGTTCTGAACACAAGGATACAAGAAAACTTTTAGCCAAATTTGATAACCCTTCTGTAGGAGGACTTACCGGATACCTGGACCCTTTTGAGATTTGTTCTGGTGAATATCTTCTTGGAGGAACACCACGCTTTCCCCGAGGTGGTAATACCCGGACCTGTTGTCTTTCCCTGGAAGTACTAGAGTCCCTGCACGTTTCTGGGTTAGGGTCCGAGACTGTGTCTATTTCATTGTCTGGGTCATTTTGTGGTTCACAAACAGTGTTATGATCTGATGGGGCAGAAATCTCAGGGTTAGTCACAGGATTAGATTGTTCATTTAATTTATCAAAATTACTTGCCTCAGATGCGTCATTCATTCCAGAAGGATCATTTGGTAGTGGTACTGTTTCGTCAGGTGGTACTTTGTTGGGATCTATAACACAATCGGCGCCATTTACTTGCCCTGTTGGAACAACCGTCGAGCAGGTAGGTGGTGGTACCAGCCAATCGAGAGTTTCTTCACTTAGTGACTCCCCCTGAACCGAAGATTGGTAGTAATATGAGGTCTCGAGAAAGACGCAGTCCATTGTGACATGGATGCGGTGGGTATGAGGGCTATAACAGCGATAGCCTTTTTGGTTAGTAGCGTAGCCAACAAAGATACACTTTTCGGTACAGGGGTCTAATTTAGTGCGGTCTTGTTTTGGAGTATGGACAAAAACTGTGCATCCAAATACTCGTGGTGGTAGTGTATAGAAGGTAGGTATTTGGTGATAGGTGGATAGGGTTTGAAGTGGAGTGGCATAATTAAGGGCTCTGGTGGGTAATCGGTTAATAAGGTAGGTGGCTGTCGATACGGCCTCCGGCCAAAAACTCATCGGGACATGAGAGTCGAAGAGCATAGCTCGGGTCATTTCCAAAAGGACACGATTTTTTCGTTCGGCGACCCCATTTTGTTCTGGAGTGTTGGGGCAGGTGGTTTGATGAATAATTCCATTATGATGAAGAAATTGACTCAAATCTTTACTCATATATTCTCCCCCGTTGTCAGAGCGTAGAATTTGAATTTTTTTTGTTGAACTGTGTATTTATCATGGTGTTGAAATGAACAAACTTCTGGTGTACCTCTGATTTATGTTTCATGATATATAACCAAGTCATGCGTGAACAATCATCGACAAATATGACGTAATAATGAAAACCAAGAGGGATATTATATGGGGAGGGACCCCAAACATCAGAATGTATCAAATGAAATGGATGACTGACCCGAGTATTATTAGATGGGTAAGATGCCCGAGTCTGTTTTGCCCGTAGGCACGTATCACAAGTAGGATGTTTTATAGATGAGGAAAATAAAGTGGGAAATAGGCGATGTAAGTAACTAAATGAAGGATGACCCAATCGACGATGACACAACCACACCTGTCGATTGATCGTCCCGGTGGCAAGATTAGACTGTCCCTGCTGCGTCACTGCATCAACAAAGTACAGTCCCTGGCGCTCAGTACCACGCCCAATGATCGCCCCCGTATGAATGTCCTGCATGAGACAAAAATTAGGATACATTAGAACGATGCAATCTAATTCCTTGGTGACATGACTAATTGACAGGAGTTTAGTAGACAAAGAAGGTACATATAAGCAATTTTTCAAAGTAATAGTGGGTGTTATTGAGATTGTGCCACTATTAAGAACAGGAACAGTGGTGCCATTAGCAGTTTCAATGGCAGTCTTGGTAGTATGTGTATGGGTTAGTATGTCGTTAAGGTCGTTGGTCATGGTATTATTGGCTCCACAGTCGAAAATCCATTGTGAGGTTGCTTTTGAGGCTTTGGGGGTCTTAGAGGCAATTAATGAGGTAGGAGGGGTTGTGAGTGACGTTTTAAGAAAGTTTGAGGTCTGATCTGTGCTTTTCGGAAGTTGAGGGTCCCTATATTCGACTGGAGAAACTGAAAGGGCTGAATTTGCCTTGGGAAATTGTGCAGGGACTAAACTAGCATTTCCATTAAAACAGGGGGTACCAGGCATAATTAACTCAGGGGTATTTAGGGAAAAGCATGGCATTTTAGGGCTGGGAAATAAATTCCCAACCATGTTACATGGCTGCCCTATTCCAGAGCATTCCATTGCTGCTCCCTTGGTTTCTCCGTCGTCTCCTTCGCTGGGTTGAAATGGCCCTGCGTTGTTGCTCTTGTCTCCATCTCTCTGGTCCTCCATGGCCTGAGCTATGGAGGCTTGACCCTTTCTCTTGAAATCCTCCCACCAATCTGGGTATCCATGGATTTGAAAACACTTATCTTTCGTATGCCCCTTTTTCTTACAGTGGCTGCATTCTTGTAAGTTCTTGTCATCTCCTCGCTTTGATGGTTTGGCTGAGCGTGGATTTGGCCTTTCTGAGGTCCCTCACTGCCTGTTGTGCTCTGGTGGTCCCTTGGCCGCCAGCCCTTGACCTATGCCGCCTGATGATGATCTTAGATCTGAGGGTTGGCCTGTCAGTACTCCTTTCTGCACCTCTGCTCTTTTGAGTTCATTATAGGCTCCTTCTACTGTGGGTCTTGGATCCCGTTTGAGGATCTCCTTTTTGTTGTCTGGAAATTGGTCATCCACGGCCAGCAATAATTGGTAGAGCCTTTGTTCTTGGACCTTCTTTGTATATGTTGCGATATCATTCGGGGACTCCATTGGATTAGGGTCCAATGTATCAATGCTCATCCACAGTCCTTGAAATTGGTCCCAAAGAGCTTCTAGGGATCGATTCCCTTGTTTGATTGTATAACACTGTTTATGCAGATCAAATATCTGCAGTGGATCACTGCCAGATCCATAGGTTACTGCTAACCCATCCCAGAGGGCTTTAGCAATGGTATATTTGGACACATTGCTGACTAGGCTGTCTTCAATGTTGTCAATAATCCAGGTAAAGACCAATTGGTCACTTTCTTCCCAAATGGAATAAGACGGGTCAGTGAGCGGGGGGGGGGTGGGTGGAGGGACCCCAGTTATGTGGGAGCTCCTCCCCTGCCACCGATAGCTATCTTCATCAGTCTGCTCCATAAGTTGTAATTGGTGCTATTAAGTTTTACTTTTAACACCAAATTGGTAGGTGGAGGCGGCACTGGCTGAAGGTTGAGGCTTTGTTGTAAGAATTTGGCAAATTGTTCTGAGATATCGAAATTAGCAGGGAGTCTTGGCCTGCTTTCAGATGTTTCTGGTTTTGCAGTTCCAGGTGTTTCTGACATGGTTTATTTCTGGTGGTTTGCAGGTAAATATTCAGGTTTCCTTGATTTTGTCTAGGGCAGAGAATTGGTATACTGGGGCAATGAAGAAGATACAGTCTGAGCCTCACCGGTCTCAGATGCAAACGGGTACTGATACTTAATCAGAGGTAAGGGATTGGCAATAATGAAAGTGTTTCTGAGCCAACAAGCTGTCCAGAAAACACTGTATTTGGGTATGGCAGTGATGAACACGATTCTGAGCCAAAGGATTGCCCAGAAATCTCAGTGGATTTGGGATCGGAATTGCTCTGATACCATATTATCAAGAGTAATTCGGATAAAAGGAATTTTTTGTTGTATTTCTTTTTCAATGAATTTGTCCGTATACAACCCCTACCTTTATAGTGTGATACTATGTCTATACATGGTAACTAAATTAATCAACATAAATACAAATTCTGCTACAATCACGCTACAAATCTTGTACTAATTACGATCCTATCTAATCCCTGATTTTCCTCCTGATTTGTCTACAATGGCTTCGGTTAGCGGGGATAGAGCCATCACCACCAAGCACTCCTTCCTGGTCTGGTTATCTTGGCTAAACAGGCTTTTTATCAAAGTCAGGTTTGAATATTTGGAAGATGACACCTGTTAACTCTGCTCTACAACATCAGAAACGCTGCACCGTCTGATTTTCTCCTACACAGCCACAAAAGACATCTGGACCAACATCTCAACTTGGCTGGCATTGCTACAACGGCTGCATTCGATCTCAAGATTGTTGGCTTGGGGGACACGAAAGTTTAGAAGGAAAATATTGAGAGCAAAGGCCACCAAATTACATTGGCTCCCGCAATCTATCACATTTGGCAGTTAGGAATATAAGCATTTTTGAAGGAGCAACAAATAGAATATGCACGCATACTTTCAGAGTCATATAAACTTTACCTCATCTTCTAAGCTTTGGCAATATGTTGAACAACCCTTAGAAGCTCATTGATATGACTATTGCACATAGGCTAGACAGTTAGTTTATTTATTAGGTTTATTGTATGAGTTGCATACCCTTTGATAATGTGATTCTATGGTTAATATATTTACATTTTAATTGCAAACTAAACTATTTAATCCACTGAATGAAAGAAAATCTTTACGAAAATCAAGCTAAATGCAAATTTATATATATTTCCCAATTATTAAAGCACATCACAGTGCATTTTTTCCCCTGATAGCTCATCCGTGATTAAATAAACTCACTCGAAATACATAACTTTATGGGTCATTTTTTTTTCTATAAAGAAACTCAGCTTCTTAAGTGGCCGATTTATACTGGTGAAACACAAGAAAACTAGTGATTCATTCATAGCCCCTCCGTGTAGGTGACTCCGGTGGACTGCAACCAAGAACCACCCTGTATCAACTGACCCACAGTGAACTTACTAGCCACAGATGGATCAGTAATAACATGAAAACCAGGCCAATTCACTCTCTTTCCGGCGCCGGCGCCGGGACCTTTGTTCATGTACTCTCCATAATACAACGTATTCAAAGCAAAAGTTCCATCCCACGGCAGCCACCCCGCCGGATCAATCAAATTATCAATAAACGTTTCCATCACCACAGTTCTCGAATACAACTTCCACGGACGGCCTAGATAGGAGGGTATGCTACCAATCAATGGCTGTAGATCTGAAGTCGCTTTTATTGTGCAACCTTGGATTGAAGTCCCTGTGTTTTCGTTTGGGTCGGTTCGGCCTTGTGCTGTGACAGTGTTTTTTTGGGAGGCTAATGGTTTTCTTGCTTCGATTTGGCAGTTTTGGATGACGACCGCTGCGTCTCCGAAGATGAAATCTACCGTGCCTAAGATATCGCAGTCGCGGTAGAATTGGCGGAGGCTGTGTGCGTAGAGAGTGTCTTGGTAGGCGTCAATTCGGCATCGGTTTATTACTGATTGATCTGCTCCGACACGGAGCGCCACCGCTTGATGCTTCGCTGCTCCGGCGGTGTTCTGGAACCATATGTCTTGAGCTATGAATCCATCTCCAACAGCAGCTGCGTCATTATTCAAGCAAAGAGTGTTACCCACAACACAGATTTGGTGTGCTTAGGGGTGGACAAATGACCAAACCACCCAACCAAACTAAGAAAAACCGAACTGCTGTTTAGTAGTCAGTTTTAAAATTTTTGAAAACCAAACCATTTCATACTGTCCGGTTTTCGGTTTTGAAAATTTCAAAACGTAAAAACTATACCGGACCGTTTCTATAAAATATATATTTTTTATAAAATATATAGGATATATTATAAAATATATAAAATATATTATTTTATAAAAATTGGACCCGACATTTTTAACAAATATATATTTCTAACTACACACACATATTCTTGCAGGTTTACATGTACATATTTTCTGCACTTCATTTACTTCTTTGTCGGAGAGTCTCCTACGTCTAATGTAACCAAGGCATTCCTCTACCAAAAATGAGGGCATATTATTAATAAAATCGCTAGACGGTATCGCATGTCTTTCATAAATATATATATATATATATATATATATATATATATATATATATATAACAATTTATTTAGTTGTCTTGTGATTTATTTAAGCTATTTGGTTTGTAACTATATATTTTTTGATCAAAATTGTAATTAATCAAATAAACCGGAAAAAACCGAAACTAAACCAAACCAGACCGGTCAAACAGTTTGTTACCCGGTTTCGCTTTTACCATTTCCAAACCATTACAAACGGTTTGGTTTTTAATATGCCCGAAAACCGATCGGACCGGACCATGTACACCCTAGATGTGCTTATCCCATAAAAGAGAAAGGATAAAGAAAGCATACCAACGGTTGCAGAGTTGAAGGTAGTTGATCCATCCACCACATTCAAGCTACCAGTAATCACAGTAGCCCCCATGCCATCACCAACAAGCATCAAATTCTTTTTGTTCTTCCCAATAATCACATTTTCTTTATAAGTCCCTTTCTTAACATAGATCACATAACGACTCTGCGAATTAGTAGGGGCTGCATCCACAGCTGCTTGAACAGTGGTGAACTTTCCACTTCCATCCTTTGCAACCACAACATTTGCAGTAATGGTCAGTGCTGAAGCTTGCAAGAGCCTCTGGTCATGACTAGTAACCCATGATGGGAAATTCCCTTTTATCGGCGTCGCGATTTCGTCTTTTAGTGGTGAGATAGCTACCATGATAGCTAAAGATGTCCTTGATCTTGAAATCAAGTCGTTGAGCTTAACCTCCATGATTGTTTTGGCTGCTCCTTTCAGTTCATCCATGCATGTAACATGGTTAGCAAGTACACTGCTTAGCCATGTGTGGACATCAGCGTGGGATTTAGCTGCAATTGGAATTATAAATATCAAGAGCATATTAAGACATGCAATATTTATTTATTTTACAAAATGACTTTTCTTTTTATTTAGTAAAAAAACAAGAAGTTATTTGTTGTTTCTTTTGGATCTCCTCTAAATATTTGTAGTCCATGAGATTAGTGGTATTAACGAAACGAACCGAGTCGAATATTATGTTTTTGAATTCGGATTCATTTAGCTTAACGAACTGTTCGTTTGGCTTTTTTTCTGTAACGAGCTTCAAAATCTGTTTGAATTCGGCCCGAAAACGCTATAACTCTTTAAACGAGCTGAACAATTTGTGAAATAAATTGAGATATAGTCCCTAAGGACATACCCCAATGGTTCTAGGTAGGGGGTTTCGAAAGGAACATCAGAGGTTCGAACCTTGCCGAAGACAATAATGTTTAAACCCCTCCAGGCTAGCTGCATAGTGTGGGAGCACTATTAGTCCGTGGAATGAATTGATAGGCTGACATATCAGCCCGTCGGTTGTTCCTTCGGTGCCAATGGGCTCATTATGTTGCCCATGAGCTATGAAAAACTTCTACTAGTGGACTTTGGAAACCTGATTTACATCCCTACCCACTCCGTGAGACCGAGAATGGCAGGAACCTTACTGGTTGGGAATTCAACCTTTTTTAAGAAATTGAGATATAATTACTTACATAATGTGATGTTTCCAAGAGCCATCATGGAGTCGACCAATCTATCCATAGATAAGTCCATCAACTCCAAGCAATCTGATAGAGCTGCTTGCTGCTTTTGATCATTAATCCTACTACCGACACTCTTAGCCAAATGAACTGTTTCTCCAACGTCGGACACTGATGTCTGCAAAATCCTCAGCAAAACATCACCTGGCTTTTCTAAATCATGAGACGCTGCCACGTCAGACACCATGTTCCTACATGCATGTTGATCATGGGCAGTTTGACATAATCTTTCATGCAATGAAACATTAATGGGGTTGTTGATAACATAGATAGAGATTATGGAAACAGCTCCTAAAAGAGCAACTAAAGAAAGTAACAAGTAGATGGATTTTGTTGGAGAAGATTTCTTGGTTGGGGAAGGTAACAAAGGGAGGTGATGGTTTGTTGCCATGGTTAATGGTTACAAACTCTGCAATGTGTGAATCCTCTCTTTTTAAGTGTCTTTAAATAGAAGAAGATGAATTTTCTATCCTAGATAAATTCTTTTCGTTTATTATTAGTATTATTTATTTATTTATTTTGGGTCTAACGTGTAAAATATAATATAGTAATCAGCAAGTGGGATTATTCTAGTTGGTGGGTCATAGAGGGAGAAAACGTCACCAAATACAACAACATTACATCATTTGCTTTAGAGTCTTCTGACTATAGTGGAGTATTAAAAATTGGATGTAGGCAACCATACTCATATGTTAGAAACACACAGTGGTTGTTTCCCGATGACCTATAATGAAAATTGCGTCAAACTGTGTCGACGATCAATTACTTACTTCATAATATAAGAACTGCAGTAAACTGTTACTTCGAAGCCATTTGGTTGAGGCAACCAGCAAATGGTTTTGGTTTTTTTGTTTTCTTTTTTTTGCATTACCCACACATAATGAAACATTTTCCCATTAAAAACTTCATGGTAGTGATGCATTTTCGCAACTATCTACGCTAATACAAGTCTCCATTTCCCACCTTAGTTATGTGGCATGGTTGATCTTCAAATGAGCATGTCTGGTCAATTTTGTCTTTTTACCTTGTTAAGCACGGGCACCTCCAACTAGTGTTTTATAATACAAATACAAACATACTCATTATATACTAATAACATCAATAGTTAATGTTAAGGTTTGAATAAGATGAAAGACAGACAAACGATACCTCTAATTAGTGTTTTATAAATGGGAATAAATCGTTTTTTTAAATAACTGTTACATCATGTCACAAGTTATTTTTTTGATGGGTTGCCCCGAGGTATCATCCCAGTCGAAAGCCAGAAGACTAACTCTCCGTCCCTGCGGTCAGCACACAAAGTGGTAGGAGACTGACCAAATGGTTTGCTCTATTCATATGAGTGGGGATCGAACCCCCAACCACATGTTTAAAGAACGAGGTGTTGAACCATCACGCCAACCATGTTGGTTCATGTCACAAGTTATTTGCGAAAGCTTCTTTTCGCAATATGAAGTAGCGATACAACAGCTGTAACGATTACGAGAGATTTTCGTTAGAAGTACGCTATATTAGCGTAGCAACGATTGTGAAGGATATTATGGAATAAATTAAGAAGCTGATTATGTTTAATTTTGATATGTTAAAAAAGAGATTACGTTACAACGTTTAAGACTTAACATAGTAGGCCATATTAAAGAGTGCATTACAAAATTAAAATAAGAAACGATACTCAAACCTTTTTCACTATGTGTGGTAGATCAATCATTTCTCTAGAATTATCCATTTATTTATTTATTTCGTTTTTATTGTTTAGTCGTAGCCTGAATATGTTGTCTTTGGAATATGCATATTTCAAAAATATCATATCATATCAACCGTAGTTCAGATCTAAGTACCTAAATTATCACTTACATATATGACATTGGCTGTATGAATCAACTGTCTGCACTCTGTTCTATCAGTGGCCATATGCTCCTCAAATTGTCATATAATTCATGTCATTTCTTATTGTTTTCCTCCATCTTCCTTGGTCTTCTTCTTTTGCGTTTAATATACACCTCATTCTTTGTCTTACACCGCCTAACAGATGTATTCGCAGAATGCCTTTCTATATGTCCGTACCATGTTAACCTTAACTCGCTCGTCCTCTCATCTATATGAGACATCTCAATCTTTCTTCTTATATGTTTATTTTTTATTTGAATATGAAATATTTTATATGATCAGCATTTATAATTTGTAGTATTAAGTTTATAGAGTTAGATGATTTAAACCAATATAATCCAGACCACAATTATATTCGTCTTTCAAACGGAAGTTAAATATACATATGTCCTGTTTTCTTCCAATTTGCAGTTGTACTTTATCGATTCTATGTAATTTTATACATATCATGTGTATAAGTAATGTTTAAAAATATCATATAAGTACTTCAAGGAGATCAAACAAATCCATTTAATTATTAGATCTTCTACAGGGAAAACAAAGGGCTGCGGTCTAAGCATATGGTTCTTGACTATAATGACTGCCCACGAGTGGTACTAATTAGACTTTTTCAAAGGCAACTTGTGTGTGTATATGTACACACATATATACATACATATATCTATATATGTATATAGATGTATATGTATGTATTCTTATTTTTGTTTGCTTTCTAGGGGAAAGGGAAAAGGCCAATAAACTATAATAAAGCTCCCACCACGCCCACCTCTACTGTAGCGATCCGTCCCGAGCCTTAGTACTCGAAATGGCTCTCCTGTCATATTTTATTAAGAAAAATACAAGGCGTCGATACGATCAATCATATGTCAGCATAATAACGTAAATCGATGTCAACGTAAGTCATAGAAACAAAAAAACTCAAAATAATCATCAGCATTAATATCACTGTCTAGACAAATTTAGCTCGATATAAATGTCAAATATAGATATTAAATACTAACCCTGAAAAAATACATAAGGTCAATCCATAAGCTATGCCTCAACTAAATCCTCGAAAACCTCATCAGAATGTCCTCAATCCTGAAACCTCCACTCTTGATCATCCTCAGACATACTAACTTAATTACCTCTCTATATGCAAAAATAGGTTAAAGCGTAGTATGAGCGACACGTCGCCCCAGCAAGTAACGTGACTATGTTTACCATAGAATCATACACGTAGAAGCAAGTGTAATAAAATAAATAAATAACGAAATTTAAAATAGCATGCTTTTTTTTGCAAATAATTACCTCTTTACCCTTCTGATCAATCAAGCAACTAAAGCACCCACAACTTAGTCATCGCACACAAGTGTTAGTATAATCAAAAACTCATGATGCAACTTTTAAAACAATGAATGCAACGATACGATTACGATTTCGATTCCATTTTCCTTTTCCATTTCCAATTTCTATTTTCAATATCCATATCCGATATCCCTTCGATATCCATATGCGATATCCATATCCGAAATCCCTTCCGATATTCATATGTTATATCCATTTCTTACCGATGCAATACAAATTACTCTTAACTTACAAGTGACTTATATTGCAAGATTTATGGACTTGGTTCCCCAATAGTCATGTGTGTTGCGATGTATCTACTCATAGTCATATGTGCCTGGACGACCCAATTGGCGATCATATATGTCTGAGCGGCCTTTCTCATCTCATAGTCATATGTGCTCGGGCGGCCTGTTTGTTTGGAACCAATTAAACTTCGCAATATATTTTTTTGTAAGGATGACTTTTCAAAATATGAAATTTCAAAAACAATTTACAATTATTGATACGATTTTCGATCATCAGATCTGATCGTCAAATCAGTTTCATTTCAACACTTTATCCAATTATTACCCATGTATAGGTATACCCACGTGTATGTCCACGCCTATACATGTCTATCTACGCGCATATACTTATACGTTTCATCCTCGGCCTACTTTTCCCCTACCCCGTACCCAACTCACCTCACCCCTAGCCTCTCTACCTCTCGGCCTCCCCTACTTCCCTCAGCCCAACACCACTACCCCACTCACCTCCCTCACCCAGCCCCCCTTCCCCACCCCCGCAAAACTCTAATTTCACCACTCACTTTTTCCCACATCTAACCCCATAGACACCTAATACTGTTCACACTTAACACACTGCCGTGAAAGTCATATCGAAAGACCTCTTCACGGCCCTCACTCGCCGCTAGAAGGTCGTCCACGCGTTGCCTTTGGTCGCCGCGTGAGCCCCATGCGCCGCCTCTGTCCTGAAACTCGGACCACTAGAATTCTTCTCTCCTCCTTTCCTACCATATTCCACCATCAAATCACGAAAATTCTCGTTTTTCAAACTTAGTTTTCCCCACTTTCGATGACGAAAACCCTAATTCTGATTCATCCGATATTCTTCCGATTCAATTCACAGTTATTCATCATTATTGGGTTCATTACATACCCCCAAATCAGCCCTCACAGGTCTCGGCCCAAACACACATAATTCATCCAAAACAATTTCCAAATCACATAACCCGATCACATAAAATCACATATAATATTCATCGATTTAACATGGACAATATGTACGTATACAAGATCAATATACCACTGCCCTAGGGCAGTGGCGCCTACCCAAACCCGACGGCACCAACATAGAAGAACAACCATTATTTTATCATCACGCTTATATACATATATTCGATACATAGTTACAACAGATACGTACATATAACCATCATTCTATGCAATTGATGAAGCCGGATCTTCACCAAGGGTCAAGATGACCTCAAATTAATGTCGTCAGCTGGTGAAAAGAAAGTAGCTGGAATAGCTTCAAAAATATCCTGCACAAAGAAGCACAGATCAGAGGTCCCGGGGGGTTGGCCCCGGGAAAAACTCTCCGATGCTCAAGTCAGTTTGGACCATTTCTCCCTGAGAATATAATTTAGATGGTGAGTTAGGTGTTTCTCACAGTATGAGCTGAAGCCGGATCTTCACTAAGGGTCAAGATGACCTCAAATTAACGTCGTCAGCTGGTGAAAAGAAAGTAGTTGGAATAGGTTCCAAAATATCCTGCACAAGGAAGCACAGGTCAGAGGTCCCGGAGGGTTGGCCCCGAGAAAAACTCTTCGATGCTCAAGTCAGTTTAGACCATTTCTCCTTGAGAATATAATTCAGATGGTGAGTTAGGTGTTTCTCATAGTATGAGCGGAAGAGCCAAGTGTATGAATTTGATCTTGGATGTCAATGTTTTGATTTCAGATCCCCTTTCAGGTCTGCATTGGCTTGCTTTTATTAGTCTTTTCCCGCCCTTGGCCTCTGATGGCGGATGAGATGTTTGCTTGGGGGAGAAAGCCTAGGACATCGTAGGTCTGCTGATGTGACTGGTAGACCGGCTGATGTGACTAATAGGTCTGCTGGAGTGACCCTGGCGTGTACAGGCTGATTAGACAACTGTAGTCATTATATTTGACTTGCACTTCTGTTTGGTGGTCCCACAAGGTAATGCCGTGCTTGGTTCCTTCGCCGAAGCGCCAATCCATACTTTGTCGAGGTGCAAGACTAGGTTTTGCCGAAGTGCAAGATTAGGTCTTGCTGAAGTGTAGTGTTGAGGTTAGCTGAAGTGAACTGAGGTGTGACACTTGAATGGAAGCTAAAGTTGGTGCTGAAGTGCAAGCCTTGGCGTATCCTTTGATAACATAACGAATGTCATACAGCCCCGCTGAAGTGCAGCCAAGGCTAAACAGCAATGCTTGGGCGCTGAACTACTGAACATCAATACTTGCGCACTAAACTGCAGGAGCTGTACCGTTGACTGTTGCTGACTAACAGACGATTAATTATGGTTTATCATTTGCCCCCAGATTTTGTGTGGGTGAGCTGAACTGTGAAGGCAGACAAATCTTGTTCTAATGAGTCTGTGACGTGTCTTCATTAACTAAGCAGTTATCCTCTTATTTGCGTCGTAACTCCCGCTTTTAATGTAAGCGTTAATTTCAACGCTTCATCATTACTTTTCCGGCGGTTCAAAAATCGAAGAAGAGGGGAAGAAGTTGAACCATCCCCTTCTGAATTTCATCCGAAAGGTTGCAACCTTTGCCTCTTCTTCTTATGAATAGGGTCAATTGCCCTAATTCCTTCTTTTCTTCTTCTTCTTCTATTCTGCACTCTGCTTATTCTGCTGTACTTCTGTTCATCTTCTTCATCTCCGAAGCTTTCGTTCTTATCACGGTGTCTTCCTCCGGTTCATTCTCTCAAACTTTCTGTAAGCTTCCCTTTCTCTTCCATGGCTTCCATTATTTCTTCTTCTTCTTTGATTGCCTCAGAACCCATGGTACCCTCTTCAACGGTGCAAAACTCATTGTGCACCTTAGAAGCCACCGATCTTCAGGGATTATGTCAACATTACAATGTTGACAGGAGCATTTTTGCCCCCATACTTCCCCTGCCTCATCATACTGCCTATGACCCCCCAGTTGGGTATGAGACTGTTTATGAGGAATATTTTAAGTCCGGCTTTAATCTTCCCATTCTAGCCCCTTTGCTCCAAATCTTGTTCTCTTATAAACTTAGGCTTTCCCAAATAACGCCTAATGGCCTTAAGGTTATTCTCAATTACCTGCTCTATCTAAGAGCAGCTGAGAAAGCCTTTTTTTTTTGCAGTCTTTAGGGAAATATTTGAGTGTAAGCAGGAGGGTAGCTGGTACTATTTTGATAGGAGGCATCAAAATAGTGAAAGATTCTATGTCATAAACCTTCCTTCTTCTACCGAGGATTGGAAGGGACGTTTCTTCTTTGTTAAGAACATAGGATTACCCGAAGGGATCTTTTGGAATAATGGCAACGCAAATAACAGGAGGCCAAGTGAGCAATTTCGCAATGAAGCCTCCCAATTGTTACACCTGCCCTTGGCTGTAGATTGGAAAAAAGTTGACAGGCCAGTTGTAAGGGTTGCTGACCTGGAACACTTGTGGCTGGAACATAACTTTCGACCCCTCATCCCAATCGCCTTGAGAATAGTTCGGGGTATATAGCAATATTTTGGACATCTTTGACTTGTTCTGATATTGCATCTGTGTTTTGACTGTTTTGTTCCTTGAATTCTACAGGAATCATGGTGTTTGATACTCTTGCGAGGTTGCAAAGGTTGGTTCCCAAAAGGAAAAGAACTGAAGAGCAACCCTCCTCATCGAGACAGGCCCATGCCAGCACTTCGTCCGAGGTGCAGATATCTCCTAGAGATGTAGTTCCAGGTAGGCTTTTGCCTCGCGTTAGTCTTTGAGCATATTTTGTTTCCATTTAATCATATAGACTTCTTCCTTTTCAGTTGAAACTCTTGATAACCCTGTTTAGGCTGAAGCTCAAATTTCTGTTCCAGCTTCAGCTCAACCAAGTGATGGGAGTGGGGGAATTGATGCCCCCATTTTAATTCCTTCCTCCCCAGTTGCCGAAGAGGAAGCTATGCCTCCGCCAAGGTGGATTTCTGATGAAGCTGTTCCTTCCTTTGAGCTTTTAGGAGAGACTTCCGGGGTAAACGCACCGGAGGGAGAGCCTTCTAAAAGGAATGCACTTGAAGGAGAGTCTTACTTGTGGAATCGTCGGGGCACCAGGACACTGCAATTTTCTTTTGCTGACTCTGCTGCAAATCCTGATGTGGCTAGGAAGGTCACCGAGATGTCGGTGTTACCTCACGATTGGCAACTCTATGGCAGTATGGACTAGGATACTGCCATGAACTCATTTGCCATGAACATGGCCATGGTAAGATTTTCTAATATTTTCCAACTTTTTCACTTGATCCCTTATGTTTTTTCTAATCAGTCTGACTCCTGCAGTACTGGGTTCAAGAATACAACATCCTCAAATGAGATGAAGAGCTTTGTGTCAAATTCTCTCAACTTTCTGAGATCAATGCCAACCTCAGAAATGCCTATGACGGGTTAGCGGAGGTGGCAAGACCCAATAGTTTGAGGTTGAACCAGTTAGAAGCCCAGGTGAACAGCATGAAATCTGAAGTGGTCGTCCTCACTGAAGAAAATTCTAGACTTCGGGCAGGGAAACAAGATTCTGACGTTAAGCTGGCTGCTGCAACATCCCAAGTGATTGAACTGAAGGATGCATTGGCTAACACTGAGTTGGTTTCTTCTAAAGCCCAAGCTGAGCTGGAATATTATCAGAAGGAGCTTAGCACTTTTGAGCATGAACTGTCCAATAGCAAAGCCGAACTGAACCAGCAATTGGAGGCAGAACGAAAAAGCAAAGCTGATCTCCTCCGTCAATTTGAACTTCAGACTGAGGAGATCAAGAGAATTGCCGTTGCTGACTTCAAGCAATCTGAATTTTTCACTGGTAACTTCTTGAAGATGCAAGGTTCAGCAATTGCTGTTGGACAGACTTGGGCAATTGATACTTGCTCTGAGGTCTGCCCAAGCCTGGATAAGAATCACCCTTAAATTGCTGAACTCTACAACCCCGAGGCTGGAAGCTTTCTTGGAAACCAAATTGCTCAGTTTCAAAGTGGGGCTGATCTCAGAGAAGATGAGGATGTTGAAGAGTAGAATAGGATTTTTCCATGTAACTTTTGTACTTGTAATAGATATTCTTTTAATGAAAATCCAATTTTCTTCAACTTGTGCTCTTCAGCTTGTTTCAATTTTCTTGACTTTGCCTTCTACATGTGAAGTTTTACTTGTTATATTTCCATAGTTGATGCATTTGTCTTTGGGCTTGAGAAACTTTGTTTGCTCTATTTTCATAGTTTACAAGTATTTGTCTTCGGCTAGAGAGACTTTACTTGCTATATTTTCATAGTTTGCAAGTATTTGTCCCCCGCTTTGCCAAAAGAGTCCTTTCATCTCTTGTACATTGGCTCTTCG
>AP025066.1:31867891-31878063 GCA_036186865.1 Eustoma russellianum | reverse complement strand
GTTCAAGCAATCTGAATTTTTCACTGGTAACTTCTTGAAGATGCAAGGTTCAGCAATTGCTGTTGGACAGACTTGGGCAATTGATACTTGCTCTGAGGTCTGCCCAAGCCTGGATAAGAATCACCCTTAAATTGCTGAACTCTACAACCCCGAGGCTGGAAGCTTTCTTGGAAACCAAATTGCTCAGTTTCAAAGTGGGGCTGATCTCAGAGAAGATGAGGATGTTGAAGAGTAGAATAGGATTTTTCCATGTAACTTTTGTACTTGTAATAGATATTCTTTTAATGAAAATCCAATTTTCTTCAACTTGTGCTCTTCAGCTTGTTTCAATTTTCTTGACTTTGCCTTCTACATGTGAAGTTTTACTTGTTATATTTCCATAGTTGATGCATTTGTCTTTGGGCTTGAGAAACTTTGTTTGCTCTATTTTCATAGTTTACAAGTATTTGTCTTCGGCTAGAGAGACTTTACTTGCTATATTTTCATAGTTTGCAAGTATTTGTCCCCCGCTTTGCCAAAAGAGTCCTTTCATCTCTTGTACATTGGCTCTTCGCACAAGTATTAGGCTTCAGCCTCCATTCTTGGCTCTGCCAAAAATGTTAGGCTACTCGACTGCTGCAGCTCTGTTGTGCTTTAACAAATTTAAGATATAGGGAACCCTATACCCCAATGTTGAGTCCCACTCAAACTTTTCAGCCCTGCTGAGTTAAAAGATAGGGAAACTTGTCCCATTGTTGAGTCCTTCTCAACCTTCTCGGTCTTGCTGAGTTAGAATATAAGGAATTCTGTCTCATTGTTGAGTCTTTCTCAACCTTCTCGGTCTTGCTGAGTTAGAATATAAGGAATTATGTCCCATTGTTGAGTCTTGCTCAACTCTCTCAGACCTGCTGAGTTAGAATATAGGGAACATGTCCCAAATGTTGAGTCCTGCTCAACCTCTCAGACCTGCTGAGGTGAAATATAGGGAAACTTGTCCCAAATGTTGAGTCCTGCTCAACCTCTCAAACCTGCTGAGTTATAATATAGGGAATTATGTTCCATTGTTGAGTCCTGCTCAACTCTCTCAGACCTGCTGAGTTAGAATATAGGGAACCTGTCCTAAATGTTGAGTCCTTCTCAACCTTCTCAGTCTTGCTGAGTTAGAATATAAGGAATTATGTCCCATTGTTGAGTCTTTCTCAACCTCTCAGACCTGCTGAGTTATAATATAAAGAATTTTGTCCCATTGTTGAGTCCTGCTCAACTCTCTCAGACCTGCTGAGTTAGAATATAGGGAACCTATCCTAAATGTTGAGTCCTTCTCAACCTCTCAGACCTGCTGAGGTGAAATATAGGGAAACCTGTCCCAAATGTTGAGTCCTCCTCAACCTCTCAGACCTGCTGAGGTTGAATATAGGGAAACCTGTCCCATTGTTGAGACCTGCTCAACCTCTCAGACCTGCTGAGGCAGAATATAGGGAGACCTGTCTAATTGTTGAGACCTGCTCAACCTCTCAGACCTGCTGAAGTGAAATATAGGGAAATTTGTCCCATTGTTAAGACCTGTTCAACCTCTCAGACCTGCTGAGGTATAATATAAGGAGACCTGTCCCATTGTTGAGACCTACTCAACCTCTCAGACCTGCTGAGGTAGAATATAGGAAAACATGTCCCATTGTTGAGACCTGCTCAACCTCTCATACCTGCTGAGGTAAAATATAGGGAAACTTGTCCCATTGTTGAGACCTGCTCAACCTCTCAGACCTGCTGAGGTAGAATATAAGGAGACATGTCCCATTGTTGAGACCTGCTCAACCTCTCAGACCTGCTGAGGTAGAATATAGGGAAGCTTGTCCCATTGTTGAGACCTGCTCAACCTCTCAGACCTGCTGAGGTAGAATATAGGGAAACCTGTCCCATTGTTGAGACCTGCTCAACCTCTCAGACCTGCTGAGGTGAAATATAGAGAAACATGTCCCATTGTTGAGACTTGCTCAACCTCTCAGACCTGCTGAGGTAGAATATAGGGAGATATGTCCCATTGTTGAGACCTGCTCAACCTCTCAGACCTGCTGAGGTAGAATATAGGGAAACATGTCCCATTGTTGAGACCTGATCAACCTCTCAGACCTGCTGAGGTGAAATATAGGGAAACATGTCCCATTATTGAGACCTGCTTAACCTCTCAGACCTGCTGAGGTATGCCTCCACTTTCGTTGCGGGTTATAGATAGGCATAAACTATTGCTTCATGTACCATATGGTGACTTAACTTTCCTGGCTGAATGCCAAATAAGAATACTCAGCTGAATAGAACCAGGCGGGAATCTTACCAAAAGATTGATCCTTTGATAATATAAGGCTAAGCCGAAAGACACCGGATGAACACAAGAAGAGATAAATCTTGATTCATTTGAATGACGGACTTTTGCTGTTAAGTCAGCCTTGTACGTCCAGGAGCCTGTAACCCCTTCTCATCAGAATCTGAATCCTCATCACTTGGCAACCCATGATGAGACCTAAGTTTACAACTCTCATTCGGAGGAGGTCTACCAAAGTCCAGCATGTTGTGGAGCCTAGACTTCGGATTGTAAAAATGTTTTAGGTGTCCAAACTCGATAAGACGTCCAATCTCATGTCCGAGCTACCTACAGTCTTCTATATTAGTCCAATATTATGATGATAAAGGCAGTACAGTCGGCGATCTCTTTTGTGAATGGGTCCAGCCAGGGGCTGAGGTTCCTTTGCTAGGGACTTCTTCCTCATGTAGGAAAAGATATGAGCTTTTGAAGCCAATAGAGAATTCCTTTCTTTACCTCGGCCTCCTAACCGAATCTTGACAGAGCACCTTTCTTGCAGCGGGGCCTTGCCTTTATTGTCAACTTCCCTGCCATGTTTGAATGGCAAAGATGCTTTCTGAGTGCGTTTTAAGCTCTGGTGGCTAGACTTTTGTCCTGAACGCCTTGCCTCAGCCATAAATTCAGCCTGACGCCTGGGGTGATAGCCAAGCCGAGTTGGGGAGTACTCCAAGTGGTCTTGTGGGTGAGAGTTATTGGAATGGGACCCACTGGACCTTGCTGCAGAGCTTGGAACACACCCGAGTTTTGAGCCACATAGTGTATGGCTCGCATATGCTCTTCATATGTGAAGGCGATAGTGGGAGTTGAGGATTCTCCCAGCTCTGTAGAACACTGTTCTGTTTGCTGTTGAGAAGATTTCTGACTTCTCTAGATGTCATAGGTCTCTTGGACCCTTGTCCATCTTTTTTATCCATCTTTCTCTCGATAGCTTGGTAAGATCGAAATTAAGAAAGCTTTGAGTAACAGTTTTACTGGGTTAAGGGGACTAGGGGCCCTCCTTCTAGCGCCAAATGATGAAGCCAGATCTTCACCAAGGGTCAAGATGACCTCAAATTAACGTCGTCAGCTGGTGAAAAGAAAGTAGCTGCAATAGCTTCCAAAATATCCTGCACAAGGAAGCACAGATCAGAGGTCCCAGAAAGTTGGTCCTGAGAAAAACCCTCCGACGCTCAAGTCAGTTTGGGCCATTTCTCCCTAAGAATATAATTCAGATGGTGAGTTAGGTGTTTCTCACAGTATGAGCTGAAGAGCCAAGTGTATGAATTTGATCTTGGATGTCAATGTTTTGATTTCGGATCCCCTTTCAGGTCTGCATTGGCTTGCTTTTATTAGCCTTTTCCCGCTCTTGGCCTCTGATGGCGGATGAGTTGTTTGCTTGTGGCAGAAAGCCTAGGACATCGTAGGTCCGCTGATGTGACTGGTAGACTGGCTGATGTGACTAATAGGTCTGCTGGAGTGACTCTGGCGTGTACAGGCTGAATAGACAACTGTAGTCATTATATTTGACTTGCACTTCTGTCTAGTGGTCCCACGAGGTAATGCCGTGCTTAGTTCCTTCGCCGAAGCGCCAATCCATACTTTGCCGAGGTGCAAGACTAGGCTTTGCCGAAGTGCAAGATTAGGTCTTGCTGAAATGTAGTGTTGAGGTTACCTGAAGTGAACTGAGGTGTGACACTTGAATGGAAGCTAAAGTTGGTGCCGAAGTGCAAGCCTTGGCGTATCCTTTGATAACATAACGAATGTCATGCAGCCCCGCTGAAGTGCAGTCAAGGCTGAACAGGGCGCTGAACTGCTGAACAGCAATATTTGCGCACTAAACTGCAGGAGCTGTATCGTTGACTGTTGCTGACTAACAGATGATTAATTATGGTTTATCAGCAATCACAAATACGACATGCATGATCCGATTTTGATACGAACATAAAGCCATAAGTTTGCAAAAATATATCAAATATAAGAAGGGTACTTGTCTCGAACGTTGATGTTATAATAGTTTGTAAAGGTAATGGAACGAAGAATGAATGTTTGAGATTAAAGATGAAGGTGAAATGGTGTTGGAATAAGAAAGAATAGCTTGACTCATGACTTGGATCGATCCATGTATCAAATGGATAGATCTATGTGGCTTGAAATGAAGTTGAGTATTCTGCCGGACATAGATCGATGACATCGATCGATCGATGTAGATCACATCGATCGATCGATGTGTCCTGGATGCAGAGATCGATGTCTGACTGAGGACATCAATCGATGACATCGATCGATCGATGTCACATACATCGATCGATCGATGTCCAGAGTGCAGGGTTCGATGTAGAACTCAGGACATCGTGTTTTTTCATGAAAATTCACATCTTTTGCACCAAAAGACATGTCCAATCGTCATGCAACCTCTTCCAACGACTTTCTGGAGTTTGAGAGCCTATAAATAGGCTATTATAACCCATTAGAAATCTGATCTTGCAACATATACAATCAAACATTCCATATTCTTCTTCTTGCTCAAGAACACTCTTGTTTTCAGAAAGTTCATTGTTTCTCAATCCTATTTGCTGAGGATTAGAGATTGTTGGCTGTTGAATCCTAGGAGGAAGTTTGCCTATAACCCTGCAGCATCTAGTGGAGGCAAATATTCCTTACGGAAAGTGTATATACACGCCTCAAGCCAAGATTCTTATTCTTCATTCTCTCTTGTTGTTAGTCTTGTTTCTCTATCTTCTTAACAATCGTAAGGAATATTTGAATATGGATTCAAAGAAATACTTGAGTCAAGAGAGCATGAAGTTGGACCGATTTGATGGTACCAACTACTTGAGATGGAAGGACAAGATGTTGTTCCTTCTGACTGCACTTCAGATTGGGTACTATCTCGACCCAAATCTGAAGGATTTGCCAACTCCGAAAGAAGAGGACTCCGAGGAGATCAAGGCTGCTTGGAGGAAAAGACATGAGGATAATATGCTTTGCCGAGGGCATATCCTCAACAACTTGTCAGATCGTATCTATGATCTGTTCACGGCAACATCATCACCGAAGGAGATATGGAACGCCTTGGAGTTCAAGTACAACAACGAAAAACAAGGCGCAGACAAATTCCAGGTGATGAGGTATTTTAATTTTAAGATGGTTGAAAATATTTCAGTCATAGACCAAGTGCACGAGTTGCAGGTCATTGTGTCCAAACTGAAAGAGTTGGGTGTAGAAGTTTCTGAGGCATTACAAGTAGGAGGGATCATTGCTAAGCTTCCTCCTAGTTGGAATGACTACAGGAAGAAATTACTACACTTAACTGAATCCTTTTCCCTTGAACAACTTCAAAAGCATCTGCGAATTGAAGAAGAGACGAGGAGACTTGTAAAGAGACATGTCTCGGACGATGCACCTAGAGTGCATTATGTCAAAGGGAAAAGAGGGGTTTCAGTTGGAAACAAAAGGAAGAACTCCGATTATTCTGAATCCACTGACAAAGCAGAATCCAAGAAGGGCAAGAGATGTTATAATTGTGGTAAGAAAGGACATCTCAAGAAGGACTGTTGGTTTCGTAAGAAACCAAAACAGGGCGGTAGTACTCAAAATGTCAACAATGCAAATATGGTATATCTTGGAACCGATCAGCTGATTGCGATGGTCTCCAGTTTGCATGTTGGCATGGTAACAGAACTTCATATGGCTACGAACGAAATCACTAGAGATTGGTGGTTCGATTCGGGTGCAACAGTGCACGTATGCAACAACAAGGATCTATTCAAGACCTACCATGTTGTGGATGACAACCAACAAGTTCTTATGGGGAACCGCAGTGCCACAAGAGTCTTGGGTAAAGGTAGTATTGAGTTAGACTTTACTTCTGGTAAGAAGTTGTTATTAGTCAACGTACTACATGTACCCGAGATTTCTAAAAATCTTGTTTCTGCTAGTCTCGTTTGTAAGAGTGGATTCAAGATTGTAATGGAGGGGGATAAAATTATATTGTCCAAGAATGGTATCTTTGTCGGCAAGGGATATGCTTGCGACGGGATGTTTAAGTTGAGTATCAATAAAAATTCCGCAGTTTCTGTTTACTCTGTTGATTCTTCTTTTTCATTGTGGCATGATAGACTTGCACATGTTAGTAATACAACTATTAAGTTCATGTCTAAGCATGCCTTAATTTCTTGTAAAGATGAAAATGAAAGAACATGTGAAGTATACATACAAGCTAAAATGACAAAGAAACCGTTTCCGAAAATAGAACGGAAAACTGAACTCTTAGAACTTGTTCATTCAGATATTTGTGAATTGAACGGAGTTTTAACCCGAGGTGGCAATCGATATTTCATTGCATTCATTGATGATGCCTCTAGATATACTTATGTATATTTACTAAGGCATAAAGATGAAGCCTTTGACATGTTCAATGTCTATAAAATGGAAGTCGAAAATCAATCGGGATTGAAAATCAAAGTTCTTAGGAGTGATCATGGTGGTGAATACTTTCCTCTTGAATTTAATCAATTCTGTGAGTAGAATGGTATCATACACCAGAAAAGTGCTCCATACACTCCTCAACAGAACGGTTTGGCTGAAAGAAAGAATAGGAGTTTAGTTGACATGCTAAATGCAATGTTAATAAACTCTGGTTTGCCAAAGAATTTGTGGGGAGAAGCATTGTTAACGGCCTGTCATATTCATAATAGAATTCCTTCTAAGAAGTTTAAGGTTTCTCCATATGAAATATGGAAGAAACGAAGACCAAATCTAAGTTATCTTAGAGTTTGGGGTTGTTTAGCCTATTATAGAGTACCGGATCCAAAGAGGACTAAGTTAGGGCCAAGAGCTCTTAAAGGTGTCTTTATTGGATATACCGAAAACTCTAAAGCATATAGGATTCTAGATTTAGAATCCAATGTGGTTGTTGAATCTAGAGATGTTGAATTTCTTGAGAATATATTCTCAAGAACAGATTCAAATCAAAGTTCAACAAGTGAGAGTTTGAATGATCCTATTGTTGGTGATTTTACTAATGATCCTTCTAGTGTTGATGATCCATATCAAGATTCTCCAACTGAGGTTAGGAGAAGTCAACGTGCTAGAAAGGAAAAGTATTTACATCCGGACTTCATTTCTTCGCAATCTATTACTTTCTTAGTTGAAGGTAATAGGACAAAGGTGTTTAATCAAATACCTATTGTACTAAGCGTTGAAGATGATCCAAAATCCTATAAGGAGGCGATGCAATCGAGAGATGCATCATTTTGGAAGGAAGCTATTGATGATGATATGAATTCGTTATTGTCTAACAATACGTGGATTCTCTCTGATTTGCCTCCAAGTTCCAAAGCTATTAGATGTAAATGGGTATTTCGCAGGAAATACAATACGGATGGTTCACTTCAAACTTTCAAGGCTAGATTAGTAGCCAAAGGCTTTAGACGACGAGAAGGGATAGACTATTTTGACACATATGCTCCTGTAGCAAGAATAACATCCATTAGAATGTTGATGGCATTAGCATCCATTAATAACTTGGTTATTCATCAAATGGATGTTAAGACTGCATTTCTCAATGGTGATTTAGATGAGGAAGTCTATATGGAACAACCGGAAGGTTTTGTACTTCCGGGGAATGAGCACAAAGTGTGCAAATTGATAAGGTCATTGTATGGACTGAAACAAGCACCGAAACAATGGCATGAAAAGTTTGACACTACCATTTTGAAGGATGGTTTCCGACATAATGGTGCAGATAAGTGTGTATATTCCAAGTTTACAGACAAATATGGTGTTATTATTTGTTTGTACGTGGATGATATGCTTATTATCGGTGCTAATATGGAAGGAGTAAATGAAACTAAGAAGTATTTAATTTCACAATTCCAAATGAAAGATTTGGATGAGGTAGATACTATCTTAGGAATTAAGGTGTCCAAACATAGTGGGGGTTTTGCTCTTTGTCAATCTCATTACATAAACAAAGTGTTGAACAAGTTCAAACACTTGGAGATCAAAGAAGCAAACACACCATTCGATGCCTCATACAAATTGACTGGTTATACCGGTAGAGCGGTGGCACAATTAGAATATGCTAGTGCAATTGGTAGTTTGATGTATGCTATGCATTGCACTAGACTGGATATTGCCTTTGCGGTGTATAAATTATCAAGGTATACTAGTAATCTTAATATAGACCATTGGAAGGCAATCGGGCGAGTACTTGGATACTTGAAGAGGACTATGAGTTACGGATTGTTTTATAATAATTTTCCAGCCGTGTTAGAAGGTTATACTGATGCTAGTTGGACAACTAGTGTTGGTGATAACAAGCCTACTACGGGTTGGATATATACATTGGGTGGTGGTGCTGTTTCTTGGGCTTCAAAGAAACAGACATGCATAACTCATTCTACAATGGAATCCGAATTCATAGCATTGGGTTCTGCAGGTAAAGAAGCGGAATGGCTGAGAAATCTTTTATTGGATATAGAGTTGTGGCCACAACCGATGCCAGCCATTTCTTTACACTGTGATAGCCAAGCAACGATGTCTAGAGCTTATAGTAAAATCTATAACGGAAAATCTGGACATGTCAGCCTTAGGCATGATTATGTAAGGCAATTGATAACTGATGGTGTAATAGCCATTGTGTACGTCAGATCCTGTAATAACCTGGCGGATCCGTTGACAAAGAGTCTATCAAAAGACTTGGTACAAAGTATATCTTTAGGGATGGGATTGAGACGTATGGGATGAGTTCACTTGTGATAGAAACCCAACCTTGTCTAGCATACCACTAGCCAAAGGTTCAATGGGTAACAACAAGTCACAAAGTGAGGTATTAAAGCACTACGATTGATCTTTAAAGAATCAAGCCGCATGATATTGATCTTTAAAGAATTGGAATGTTAGTGTTAAAGGAGGGTGAGTGTTCATTGCACTCTTAATGAAGGATTAAGAGGAATTATCTTAATCTTCACCTATATGAACATGGGAAGTGGTGCCGCTTCGACAAGCAATGATCTTGAAATGTTCATGAATACTAGGGGTAGCACAAGGCCATAAAGTGC
Organism: Eustoma russellianum; assembly: GCA_036186865.1. NCBI lineage: Eukaryota > Viridiplantae > Streptophyta > Magnoliopsida > Gentianales > Gentianaceae > Eustoma > Eustoma russellianum. The sequence continues at coordinate 31,868,682 of AP025066.1, read as the reverse complement.
GGATTAAAATGGACTTCAATTGAGAATGTGTTTTCATGTGTATAATGTTTCCGGTTCTAGCACATAGGAATCTGATTCAAGGCTTTTTAGCTATCATGATTTCGTTAGAACTTTGAGATGTTATACTAATAAGAGGTTCAAATCGAAAGATACTTCTTAAATGCATGAAATGTCATAAGTTGCTTTACAAACTAAGTGGGGGATTGTTATAATAGTTTGTAAAGGCAATGGAACGAAGAATGAATGTTTGAGATCAAAGATGAAGGTGAAATGGTGTTGGAATAAGCAAGAATAGCTTGACTCATGACTTGGATCGATCCATGTATCAAATGGATAGATCTATGTGGCTTGAAAATGAAGTTGAGTATTCTGCCGGACATAGATCGATGACATCGATCGATCGATGTAGATCACATCGATCGATCGATGTGTCCTGGATGCAGAGATCGATGTCTGACTGAGGACATCAATCGATGACATCGATCGATCGATGTCACATACATCGATCGATCGATGTCCAGAGTGCAGGGTTCGATGTAGAACTGAGGACATCGATCGATCACATCGATCGATCGATGTCCTGACAGACGTGTTTTTTCATGAAAATTCACATCTTTTGCACCAAAAGACATGTCCAATCGCCATGCAACCTCTTCCAACGACTTTCTGGAGTTTGAGAGCCTATAAATAGGCTATTATAACCCATTAGAAATCTGATCTTGCAACATATACAATCAAACATTCCATATTCTTCTTCTTGCTCAAGAACACTCTTGTTTTCAGAAGTTCAT
>AP025066.1:31791994-31859744 GCA_036186865.1 Eustoma russellianum | reverse complement strand
TTTTTTTTTTTTTTTTTTTTTGTGATGGAAGACAGATATGTTGCTAAGGACTACTTTCTTTATTCAATCACCAAAATGGATCAATCTAAGGGAACCTTCTGGCAAGCAAACTGCAGAAATGGAAGCCTACAGTTGGCTTACATATCAAGCCAGAGGATCTGATTGAAACAGAGAGAGGTACAGAATATCTAAGCATTGTTGAGTAAACCTAACATTCTCGTATATCTAACATGATCTGATACGACAATGTTGTCCTTAGAGCTCCTCTAGAATCGACAGTAATAGGACATCAAAGTCAACAAGGCCAACTTTACCATCTAAGCATATGCTTCTAGTTGCCAATCCCAAGCAAACGACAACAAACACCAAGACTGATTCTCACTAGGTGGTGTGGATATGTCAGTGTGTGTGTGTAGAAAAAAGAAATTCAGAAGCTAGATCTCTATATCTGAATCCAACGATTAAATAGCTTTGCATCAAATAGTCACATAAATCTCTTACACTGGAAGCTGTCTACTATTCCTTGAGAAGGGACATAAAATCCCTTCTACGTAAGATTATAAAAAGCTGTAAAGATTATGAACAGAACAGCAAGAAGTCATCAACCATCTTTATGTAATCATTCAAGTAACAGCAAAATAGTCCATTCTGCCATTTTCCTATGCTTCAATGAAGTACAAACATAACCTCATACATCAGAATATATCCAGACCATGACAATCAAAAGATCCATAATCTAATGCCAAAAATTCTCGAACTAAGGTTTCAGCTGTGGCCACGTCCAGTACCCCCCCCCCCAACCACACACCCCATGTAAGTATCTGGAAAACTGATTCTCTGGGATTCATATGCCTTATCTATATGGTAATTCTTACCCATGTTCCTAATACCTTTCATATCATGGATTGGATATTTGCTTATTTAACCCATTTCAATCATCTGAACTCACCAAAATTTGATGTAAAGTGCTTGAAGACACAGCAAGAATTTCATGCTTCATAAACTTCACCGAATTGCTATTGGGTGAGATGAATGAATCCCGTATGAATGACTACTTCTGCAATAGGAAGAAGATGACCTTTGTGAAAAAGAATGATAACCTAATTCCAGGGCAGTGGAATTCACTGGACCAAACAAAATAAAATGCTTCAAGTTTATGTACTAAAACCATTACCTGGCGAAACAAGAATGTAGAGAAAGTAGAGGCAAAAAGTAGGCTAGCCAGTAAATAGCACTCTAAGCAAAAGTAGCACAACTGCACTCCGTTGCCAAAACAAAAATGTAGAACAAGTAGTGCATCTGCTGTTGCTAGCATCATAATCATTTCAACACTTCTCACGATTCATTAAACCGGGAAAAATACTAATTGTATAGGAATGAAGAAAGGAATTGAGATTAGCCGCAAATCAAGGGTAAAAATTTAATAAGCATTTAGCCATGTAACGTTCCTGATCAGAATAAGTATGCTGCCTGGTCGAAATCAGATAATAAATCAGTAAATAGAGCCATCTCTGGAGTTGAATTTGTGGTCAGACTAGCAAAGCAATATAATCCGTCCTTAATTGCAACTTAAAAGGTCACTTACGGTTACAAAGTGGAGAATTGAGACAAAGAAACAGGAAAGACAACACACAGGTCGCAAATCGAACACCATGGAATATAAAGATTCTCTGGGTCATAAATGTATGGCACATAGGCAAATTTTCATGGTTGTAGCAAGATAGTGTTAATCTTTACCACAAAAAAACAGTTTGCTAAAACAGAAAACAGAGGTTGGATTCTGTAGTGTGCAATTAGCCTTCCCACAGACAGTAACGTGTCAATTAAGTTCTGGAGAAATAGCTATGCCCTTCTGTTGGTGGAACTAATCAGCAGTTTGCTACCTTAAGAAGTTTGTGACACCATTCACCTACTTGACTATGCAAAGGGCCTGATAATGATCATTTGACGAATGGACATTTTAGTTCAGTACTTGAAATTCTGATATTGCCTCAGACAATGACATATTATCAAAAAGTAAACAGCTCCGAACAACAATAAACAGGTGACAATTCTTCAACTCCTGCAATACTTGTTACTGTGCAACTACGGAAACTTGCAGGATGCAGGATACTTTTCTAGAACAGAACAGCAAGATCATAGTAAAGGCTACCGTGTCATAGATTTCTCATGAAAACTATAGAAAAGTGTGCAGCATAAATGGGATACCCATCTCATGTAAGTTCTAGCAAAATACAGAAAAAATTTTTGGTCTAGCTAAAAAGTTCAGGTCAATATTATCCACTCTTAAGAAGCAAACTATAACAGATCGTACGCCAAAAAGCTAGTTCAAACTTCTTTGCCAAATGCAATGGGAAACCGCATCTGTATTAGTCAACATCATCTTCTTCACTCTCCATTATCATCACATCCAGCTCGACGGCCAATATGCATGAATTCCATATCCTGTCTTCCAATTATCCAAAGAAATCACCTGCCGAACCGCCCAGAACGAAACTAACAGCACAAATATCATAATTGTCCTCTGCACTTTAACACTTCTTACAGTAGGAAGGGCGTGCGTCACAAATGCCAGAAACAACCCTACAATAGTATACAAGAATCCGACGGCGAACCCTTCAGCTCCTAATTGCATTCCTGAACCCTGATAAAAGAAGACCAACTGTCCAGGCTTATTCCTATCCTCCAAGAACATCGGCATTTTCCTAATTATATTATGCATCGTCCCAGACACACTAAAGAAGTAAACAAAAACAGCTCCCGCCATCCAAAGCTGCTTATTACACAAGAACGTATTCCCAGAAAGAATCCTTTTAATCAAGAAGGGAGTCCAAATCAAGATAACAATAACCAAAAACATTATCTGCTTCTTGGAAACTAAAGGCGGGCGATGAATCGGACCCACAGTAATCTTGGCTTTCGATTCAACAAATTCCGCCATCGATTCCGCCAATCTTGAGAAATCAGAAGGTTCCATTTGAAAAGAATCTTTTTTTACATCACCAGCTGAAGCAGGGATAAGTTTGATGTGGGGTAATGAGTTGACCCCAAAAACAGCAAAAGACTGCTGAGACTCTTGAAATTCAAGCTCAAAAAAGAAGAGCTTGGAGTGAGGATCAGGTGGGTTGTTGATGTAAAACGATCTGGAGAGGAGAGAGAACTGGGTTTTGAGAGTTGGAAGTGAGAGTTCGGGTTTGGAGTGGAGGTGCTGGGCATCGAAGAAGAGGAGGAAAGAGAAAGGGCGTGGATATGGAAGAGAGAGAATGCGTTTGAGGAGAGCGTCGTTGAGGTGGATGACGCCGGTGGGGGATTGGGATTGGAGAGATTGGAGGTGAGAGAGCAGTTCTGAAGTGTCATCGGAAGCCGTGGTGAAGGGGTGGTGAGTGGCGGCGATGAGGGATATGAGGAGGAGGAGGAGGAGGAGGAGGATCGGAGCGGCGGCGGCGGCGGCGGCGGAAGGAGCCATTGTTGTTGGGTCGATAAGAAGATCTATCCTTGTTGGTTTAACCTATATGCGATTTTGTCAAGGGAAGACAAGAGACTCGACCAAGTTGGCTCAAGTTGCAGATGAAGACCGAAGACAGTTAAACCGTTGACCATTTCGGTTTAAAATTTCTCATCATTTTGCAGGGAGACTTTTGTGAACTAGAACCGGAGAAAAGACTTCTTATACAAACTCACGATGGACCAAGCAAAGAGTTCTCATTCAGCCTATCAAACTAAAAGAAAAAAGCCTCTTCTATCGTCGATAAAATCGTAGAGGCTCTAAAACAATAATCGTGGCTCTTTATCATGCTCATCTTTGTCATTCTGGCATAATCATATCGCAAACATCAACCATTCAAAGTTTGATGGATATAACAAGCTGAGCGGTAAGCAAAATGTAATTAAATTGTTTGGTTTTATCATAAGCCCCTTAAAACGGGACATAGTAAGTATACCGATAACTTAAATTTTACATTCTTGTCTAGTTCATGGAATTATTTCTTCATTGAAGTTTTTCTATAAACACATATGATTCATAAGGCTTAGGGTTATGGTTAGGTTGGATATGGGTTAGGTTATGGTTAAGTTATGTTTAGGGTTAGGTTTGTATTCGAGTTAGGGTTAGTGTAAAGATTTGAGTTAGGATTACAAATTGAGCTAGATATAGGGTTAGAGATAGGTAATGGTTATGGTTTCGATGGTTACGGTTTGAGACAGTGTTAGAGACAGGTTAGGGTTATCTTTTAAGGTTATGATTAAAGTTTGAGTTTGAGTTAGGGTTAGAAATGGGTTAGGGTATGGTTTACGGTTTGGTTATGATTGGTTTAGGTTTAGGATTAAGTTTGAGTCAGGGTTCAGGTTATGTTTGAGTTAGGGTTAGGATTTGAGTTAGGCTTAGAGATAGATTATGATTAAGGTTTTGGGTTAGATTAAGGTAGGTATATGTTTAGGGTTAGGTTTGGATTATGGTTAGGGTTAGGATTTGGGTTATGTTAGGTTAGGTTAGAGTAAGGGTTATGGTTTGAGTTAGAGTTAAAGACAGGGCTAGAGATAGGATTATGGTTTATGATTAGATTGGGTTAGGGTCAGGGTCATAGTTTGAGTTCAGGTTAGATATATGTTATGGTTAAAGTTCAGGTTTAAGTTAGGGTTAGAGATGAGTTAAGATGAGTTTATAATTTTAATTTAATAAAATTGTGTGTAGTACTATTGTTTATGTTATATTAAAAAAAATAAGTAAAAAAATACGAAAAAAATAAATGTATGTTCATATATCAAAATAACTTTGTAATACATTACAAATTTCATTAGCGATACAAATCTCAATACATAGAAGAAAACCACAAATCTCTATTGTTTCTTTTTTTACCAACAATATATGACCCTGTACCGCAGGCCTTTGCTCGCCTAACCCCTTACCCACGTCTGAAAATTCTGGATGGTCGAGGTGTCGGTATAGATACTGGATGTGATTTGGACTAAAGTGTCAGAATGCATGTTGGACGTCGTCCTGAGGATGAGGTGGTGATTTACGCATCGACTCAAGTGCTCTGTAATACTCATTATCGACTGTAGTATAAGACGGATCAATATGAGTCTGAACATCATAGTAGCATCACCAACATCCGTAAGTTTGTTTAGAAAATACGAATCAAGCTTGCAATTTGGACATTTATTAGTAACTCATTCTGTACATAACCATTACTCAAAAAATTATGCTATATATCTTTCCTCACAGGCGAAACAATAATTACAATAATCGTGTGAAAATCACTTACTGGTTTGTAGCGGTTCGTAGCTCCGCTCTTGTCCTGTCATACCTCTTTTGTCTTCGGCTCTTAACCGTACAAATCGAAAAATTTATAAAATAATTTAATTCGTGAGAATCTCCCTTGGCCTCCTTTTAATAGCTCCGTCCAGCTCCTATGACAGTTTTGATAGTATCGTCCAGGATTTGCACACGCATGCAAGTGGCGTGCTAAGTGGTTTTGCATTCCTAAAGCAGCATTTGTGCATCAAAAAATAATTTACCCCTTGTACGCAATTACTAGTGTCTTTTAAATGTAATTCCTAGACGCAACTGACAATGCTGACAAATACGTTCTAGTTACTTCAGAAATTTTCTAAGTTCATACCATAATTTAAATTTTTTTAAAAAACTATAATACCTTTTTTTTAAATTCTCACATTTCTTTCTACAAAACCGAAAATGAAAAAAAAAAAAGTATTTCACGGTTCACCCGTATGTCTCCCTACTATATATACCCAACGGGTCGCCGGGTCCTAATTATAAATTGGATAGAGGGAAGAGAGTCCGAAAATATCTCTGCGAGAAGACCAGAGAATTCGAAGAATCTTTCTATTGTCAGTTGAATCTTGGTCAGGATGGTGTGCGACAAATGTAAGCGCGCATTATATTTCTGGGCTTGATCGGTTATAGTTGTTGAATCTTGCCGTCAATTTTTCTGGGTTCAATTCGTTTAACATATTTGCAATTTTCGGCTTTTTTTTGGGGCAGGCGAGAAGAAGTTGTCCAAGGTTATTGTTCCGGACAAGTGGAAGGATGGTGCTCGTAACATCACCGAAGGCGGTGGCCGGAAGATCAACGAGAACAAGCTTCTATCTAAGAAAAAAAGGTTAATTAGGGTTTTTTTTTTTTCGATTTCCCTTTTATTCTCAAATTCTGCAATGATAAAATTAGGGTTCTGTTTAGGTGCCTTCTTCTATATGTTGTGAAATTAAGTATTGCTCATTCGATCAGGATTATGGAGTCTCCTCTATCGGATACGGCACCTTGAGTTGTCACTTTTTATGCCGGTTCATTATGCCACGATTTCTAGTCTTCTACAAGCCCTAGCTTGTCAAGTTTTTTTCTCTTTAAAGAGCGACTCAAGTTTGACTTTGCATATGGGGTTGAGCTCCCTTTAATTTGAATATGTATCTATTTATTCATGGAAGGATATGCTGTGCTAAGTTTGTACAGGCGTACCAATTCTTCACTAGTCTAGAAAATCTCATATAAGTCTGCATACATCAAAATTTAAACTGGATCAGCTCCTTCACTTAAAAACTTGTTCTATGAATAACTTTGAATGAGCTTAAACTGGAGCTGTGCATGTTGGTAGTTGGAAATTTAAAAAGAATACATGTGCTCAACTTGTTCTCAGAGTTTGTTTATCACATAATACAAGTGATTTGTGAGATATATGAACCAAGTCCAAGTTTCAATAATCGGATTTCCTCCCGTGGGTCTTTATTTGCTATTGATGTTCTACATTCTGTTATTTCTGCTAATGTTATCCTTTCTCAGATGGACACCGTATGGAACAACCAAGTGCATGATATGCAAACAACAGGTGCATCAAGATGGTAAATACTGCCATAGCTGTGCCTATTCTAAAGGTAAAGTGAGATTCTCTATATTTGGTATCTGATAAACCAATTGCTGCATAGTATCTTACAATATTTTCCTATTAACTGCAGGAGTGTGTGCTATGTGCGGGAAGCAGGTTTTGGACACCAAATTGTATAAACAAAGCAACGTGTAACAAAGATTATGTGGGCGTCACTTGTCTAGACTTTTACTAAAGAGCATTATTGTCAGACTTGGATATGCCTATGATTTGTAACTTCTCCCTCATCTATATAGGGCTCAATTTCTATTTTGGTGTTCTCAGCTTTTACTTTGTAAGCATTCCAGATGATCATGACATCAGATATTAAGAATTCTCTTTCATAGTACGGTTGTGATTGCACTGGATTGAAATTCCAACTTCCTTCTTTTCCAACTGCATGGGCAAAGGTTTCAGTTAATACTTGTAGAGATTCGGGGACGGAAGTTCATTTGCTGGTTTGCCTTAGATTTCGGTCATGCTTTTCAACTTATTGCATATCTTCTGGTATTCAGGTTAACGTTCACTGTGATTAGATTAGTGTCTAATATCTGACCTAAGAAATTGATAATCTTGTTGAATCTGGATTGGAAAATTAATAAGATTTCCTCTTCTGATGCAAACTCGTCCTTGGTAGCATGCAACCCTTTGTGTACGCTGCATAACTTTGTTATTGGTTTTGGCTGGCGTTGATTGGCCACTTTAAAGTTGTTATACGTAGTCACTAAGAGCTACATGACTAGAATGTATGTGATTAAGTTGTCAAACGTAGGTCACTAAGAGCTACATGACTAGCATCTATGTGATGTGAAGGGGGTGATGCCGCAGGAGATGCGTCCCCGGTCTTTTGCCTCTCTAACAATATCATACTGGTAGCCTCTCCAACCACTCCAACCATTAGGCAGACGGAGGTACATCCCCGGTCATCTATCTTCAGTCTGTGCTAATCTTGCTAGTAGCCTCTCTCCGGTCATCAATCTCCGGTCTGTGCTAATCCTGTTAGTAGCCTCTCTAACAATATCGTACTGGTAGCCTCTCCAACCATCAGACAGATTTAGGAAAGTTAATTACGACTAGCATAGACCGGAGATGAAGTTAAGGGGAACTGCTGGTCAGTTTCACTAGTCATAGTTTTAGTGTACTTTTAAGGTCTAGTTATATGGAACGTTCAACTGCGACTCAGTCCAGGGGGGGGCCAAGACTTGAGACAAAGGTCTTGTACATTACTTCTTGTTTGAGTTGCGAACCCAGGTTGAAACTGGCTGCGGCCTAACCACGTAAAACAGTGTAACGGTTGAGTCGAATCTGACACTCTTTAACAGTGTCAAAGGTTGCCTGGCACACACTTATTGTCAATGATGGGTACCTTCTTGACGTTATTAAGGCAGACGTGTGCCGTATTTGGGATCTGAACTGTTCTTCTATCTTCTATTTCTTTTGTGCATTTTTGTTTTTCCATTTTGCAAGCCTGTCTGATCGAGTTCATTTTCAAGTAAGCTGTTGCTTTTTCACCACCACCAAATTTAATTGCACAAAAGATGGTCTAGACGACCTCAACTTTTTGTCATATTCTTTCGGCTTGCTGTAGAGGCTGTATTTATTTGATTATTTCTCAGGCTGCAGTCCTCCCAAAAACGCAGCAGCCCCGCGACCCCCTAAATCCCTCCTCCCACAAAGACTAAAACATGAACATTTTGCTTCATTCATCATGGTATTGATCTCTGTATTTATTTATATACAAAGAGTTGTTCCAACACATAGGATTGTCTGATCAGTCCATGGAAAGATATTGGAGGGAAGGGTGGGGGTCACACACACACAGAGAGAGAGAGACACGTACACAGTCAGCATTTTTCAATCCAACACAATTATAGCTTGGGATAAGTAGAAAGCAACAATTCACTACATTATTAAAAGGCAACCCAAGGATAAACCACGAAAAGAGTTCACTCGGAAAGATACATGGGGCAGACCATGAAATACAGAATATCATGAAGTACAACATGGAGAAATTGAAATGGCGAAAATGCATGAAGAAATAAAGATCACAAACACGAACATCACACTTAATAAAATCCTGCCAGTAACAATGCATACACGCAGAGCAGCGGTTTATGCAGAGACGCCAGTATAGCTAACAAAAACCGCCGGCAGTGTAGTACATGCTACAGGAATTTTCACGCTTCTTGATGCTCCCTGCTAGTTAAAAACCGTGGATCTTGATGTTTTCCTTTTTCACAATACCAGCCTGATGGATGACAAGAAAGAAAAATGAGTCATCAAATACAACAACATTATCCCATTTCCCATTGCCTTAGAGTCTCTCGCCTATGGCGGAGTATAGGGGATCGGATGTACGCAACCGTACCCATGTATTAGAAACACGCAGAGGTTGTTTCTCGATGACTTATAATGAAAATTGCGTCAAGCTGTGTTGATCAACTGCTACTTTACAATATAAAAAGCGCATCCAATTTAGTGAATCATTTTGCTTTATTCCATCATATTCCAAAGTCAAAGAAGAGTGTGTCCTTGACTCCATTAAAAATGGGAAGAAAAAATGAGTCATCAAATCAAGAACAAATTCAAGGCAAGAGTTAAGATTATGTCTATACTCTACCCTCTATAAGCTTAAGCTTTCAGATGAGATGATAATTTAACCATAGCAAAATGTCTTGGAATCAAATCCTTCTACTCTACGTTTCTGAAACAATTATCTACTATCGTTGTCGGCAATCGTTGTGCACATTTGATAAAAGGTTGAAACCCAGCCAGTAAAAGTCCCTGCCACCCCCGGTCCCACAGGGTGTATAGGGATGGAATCAGGTTTCTAAAACCCACTAATAGAAGTTTTTCATAGCACAGGGACAGCACAAGGAGCACATTGACACCGAAGGAACAACCGACGGGATGACCTGTTAGCCTATCACGTCATTCCACAGGCCAAAAGTGCTCCCACACTATACAGCTAGCCTGGAGGGGTTTCAAACATTCTTGCCTTTGGCAAGGTTCGAACCTCTAACGTTCCTTTCGAAACCCCCTACCTGGAACTACTGGGATATGTCCTGGAGACTGTGCACATTTGATAAGCCCACACGTAAGGGGGCGTGTTAAATTTATAAAAGTAGAAATCACTCATCTATCAACGCCCACACGTAAGAGGGCATGTTAAGTTCTTAGATGATATGGTATTTAACAAGAAGCTCATTAGTGATACCTGAACAAGGAATGTTGATACATTCTTCCTCTGATCACCTTGTAGCTGAATTACCTGTTCGATAGAAGAATTTCAAGGTTCTGGACTGAAATTCCAAACCATAGTACAAGATAAAGAAGAATATTGTGGTGATCTTCGTCTTGAATATGATGTTTACCTGCCCAAGCTCAGGATCCTGTACAACAGTGCCATTGCAGCAGAATTCCTTCTTAAGGTCCTTGAGTATTTTATTATAGCTGAACTCCTTCTTCAACCCCTGGACAGTTGTCAAGCTTTTCCTACCATTTCGCTGCTGTATACGTATATGGACGTATTCTTTTGTCCCAGCACCTGAGTTATCAGCATTTGCCTCAGCGAATGGATCTGAAAATATGGTGAAAGGTAATGTCAAGAATTGATTGACTTGTCAGATCTCAAAACGTGGAAGCTGAATCAAGGTATTGCCACAAGGATGATGAGACATATAACAATTAGAATGCATTGCAACAGCTAAAAGATTTCAGGAATTGGGAATAATTTAGATCTTAAATAGTTTCTAGATGTGTTTCCAAATATCTTGCATGCCTTTTTTTTGGTTAAAATCAAGTATGAAGAAGATACAGAAGTCATCAACTGAAACAAACAAGCACTAAGCAAGGCTCTCATTTCAGCCAAGTGAAAATCAACTTACATTCTACATGCCCAAATGATGGTACTCAGATTTTCTCAGGAGCTATATTGCTGTTAATCTTTTCATTCTCTCAACAATTTTCTTTTAGTTGGCTCTAACCTATAAACTATATATCACGAACAAATGCACCACAACATCAGATGCTTGAGTGACTAACAACCACTCAGGGGTCTCAAGATTTATGTGCCCCAGGAAGATAATCTGGTCAAGATAAAGTAATAATCAAAATTTTTATCTCATGTCCCTCGTGAAATACATCCCACCTCCCAAAACATTAAGTCACCGAAAGTATATTGAAGTATTCCAGAGCAGGACAAGCAAGAATAGACAAGCTTTGATTGCCAGAACAAACAACAAACTCTGTTCTTGTGACAATATAGTGAAGATGGTATGAAGGTTATGTGCAAAGAATCAAGTAGGCACCCAAACCGTTCGTAAGGGAGGACAGATATGTTAATTTACTCATTCATTTGTACTTAAGAGAAGATTACGCTATCTATACTAACGCAAGCTACATATATGCACAATTCCTCGACTGACATCTTATTTCCTCGGCAATGCACCGACCTACCAACAATCATTACCAAATTGCTACCCTTATCTATTGCATTTGATTAACTAATTTCCAATATCAGGCTTCAATACACTATTATTGGCCCATAAAGTTGCAAGCAAATGTGTGCGACTTTGAACATAAATGTATCGACAATATTTTACAGAAGGAAGTAATTTTGGCACTGTGTTTGTGTAACAAAGCAGAAAGTCATCTAAACTCCAAAAATCTTTAATCACTATCCTTTGCAACTGATCTAATTCACCAGTTGACAATTCTAGATGGTATCCTTAATACAAGGATTCTTAATTTCTAATAAATCTAGTCTTTCTCTCTTTCTACTTTATCCAAAACGTCTGAGATAGATTAAAACTATTCAACTTATACGCTTGACATATTGTACAGGTATCTTTCGCAAGTCCCGTGATGCAGGAAAAGTGCAGGGTATCAAACTTATCACCGTAAGTTTTATGTTCAGTTTGCCATTGAAGGAACTTGCAATTAACCAGGACAAGGGATCTGGGGTTATAACTCTGCTGGGTCAAGCAAGTCATCATTGCATGCAATTCAGTTCCAGTGCATTTAGGTATCTAACAAGTAATGTGAACCATAATGTTAATGAGATATTTCGTGGTTCAGTAACATTCTTTGGGGTACATGAGAACAGATGTATAAGTATGCAAAGTCAAGAATTCATATGAAAGAACATTTCTAGATAACTTGAAGGCAAGACTTAGCTACATCCAAAAACAGGGGAGGAAAAAAGATGATAAAGACAGAGAAAGGAGTTTTTTTTTTTTTTTTTGGGTGGGGGGGTGAGGAGGAGGTAGGGGGTGTGGATAAATACAAAGAGGGTAAAATGCAGGCAACTGGTAGAAAAGAAGATTGGATGTACAACACAGAAACATAATAATCTAACCCATAACTTCAGTAACACAGGAGCGGAAAATAATTTATGCCAAATAACAGTATAGTGAAAATGGGCAGCAATAAAATAAGACCAGAGCAAGCAAGATATAGGAATTCAATCTGAAATAAATGCACTTACCAAAGGCGCTGGGAACTTGTAGGTCGAGATCAGACATGAAACTTTGCTGAGTAACTGAAGAGGTAAGAACAATTAGCGAAAAGATAAAGTTGAAAAAACCAAGATACACTTGCCACAAGGAAAAAGCTCCCCAGAGAAGTATTCCCACAAAACATAAAAATGAAATGAAAATAAAAATTAAGAGATCAATATGCAGGTTCTAGGGAGAAATGTTCAGAGCAGGCATCAGCATTAAATTCAATTATCCCATCATCAAACTAAGAGTTTCACCAATACTTGCAAAAATCAATACAAATTCTAATGGTAAATGTGAACAGAGTGGCCCTTTCATAGAGAACCAAACAATGTTTCTTTTCAGACACATCAATACAAGTATCATTTCTCTGTTTCCACGTCTAGTACAATCAATAACTTACACTTGAGTAACATTACAATGTCAAATATCATTTAGTTTGTATCCTTGAAACAACTAACCCCTAAGATGCAGTAGCAAAAGAATAACTCCTAAGATGCTAAGTGACACGACATCCGTATCCTAGAAGATGTCTGATGTTATCCACCTTCTACCCAATGCCAAAAATCACTTTTTCACAGCCACAACTAGTCACTACTATTCCTAATAGGGAACCTGAAGAAAGTAAAGTAGCCAGTATATTGTAAACCTAGGCCCTTGAATAACAAAACTCTCTTGGAATTTTGAGCCGTATAGAAGTGCAATTCACCGTAGGCCTGAACCCTAATTTGCCTTGAATACCAATGTGAAAGCAAATAAGAAATCTTCATTAATTTTATTCAATTGTAACGCAGATTAAATAAGAAATATTTAGTGATGTTTTATTCAATTGTAACAATTTCTAATCTCCCTATTTCGGATCAAAAGAAAGCAGCTGGCAAAGAATTATAAACACCGTACACCTATCAAAAATGCATCCCAACATCCAATATTACTTCAACAAAAATAAAAACACTAAGAAACCACAAAAGACGTCCTGATTACACGAAGAAACTCCAAAAAAGAAAAACAAGAAATAGAATCCCAGAACAGAATTTTAAGTTACTAGATGCTGAAAATGATGAAAAAGATCGTGACTTTATGAATAGAACCAAAAAGACTTGAAGAAACCTACAATAGCAAATGATATTAACGAAATTAATATGAAAAATCGAGAAAACAAAGCAAACCCAGAAAGAGGCAATTCAAATTAGAAAACATTTTTGCGATGAAAAATCATAAAGACAAAGATTGCACCATTAAAATTACCTGAAACTGGAAAGAGAATAACGGGTTATCTTCGGGCCTTCTTGAGAGAAAGGACTGGAGTTCAATAGAGAGAAAAGATACAGGAAAAGGGGAGGAAGATGATTTGAGATTCTTTTGGCTACGCGTTTCGGTTGTCTGAATGTCAGTTTTGTGATGATTGAGAGAGAGAGAGAGAAGCTTGAAATTTGGATTGACGCACACTTGCTTCCGATACTGCGTCAAATATTCTTGTTTCTATGTGAGATTTTGTTTTATTTACTGGTAAAGAATGGGTAAAGAAAACATACACACATCCCACAGAAAAAGAGTTTTGTCACTTTTTTTGTTATTTATTTAAATTTGAGAAAATTGACATATAAATATACAATAAAATATTGATTTCCAACCAGTAACCTCTCCTTAGTCATCATGTATGACTTTTGTGGAGGACGTAAATTGAAGAATGTAATTTTATAGTTGGAATTTACTTATCACAATAAGTCTTAAGGGATGCAAAAGTCAAGCATTAACTGGATTCAAATGTCACATTACTAAGGGTCTATCATGGTTGTCATTACATCATCATGGTACTTTGAAAATAAACTGTATGCAAGTAGCAGTGGCCATAAAGCTCATATGCAAGTAGAGTGACCATAAAGTTCATACAAAGAGGTGTCAAACAAACTGAACATTTCGCAAACTGTTTGAGTTCGATTCGTATTTGATTCGAGTTTGTTCGTTAATTTTATTTAAATGATCCGAATTCAAACATCTATTTGGATTTGTTTAGCAAATCGAGCCAAATTTTTTGCAAACTATTCGATTCGTTTAAACAGTTATAGTGTTATTGACCCGAACTCCAACCAATTTTAAAGCTCGTTGCAGTGAATGCACTGAACTGAACAGTTTGTTTAGCTAAACAAATCCGAATTCGAAAACCTTGTATTCGGCTCTGATCGGTTCGTTAACTATCTTGCTCAAAGACCTTTCATTTTCTTTCTTTCTTTTCTCTTTTCTTTTTTCCTTAACCTAATATACAATACAATTCCGTTAATGCTAGCCGTAAAATCAATATTGTAATGTTGCATATTACATGGTCTGCAATGCCTATAAAGGTTTGCCTTATGACTGACCTTTCCGATGGTATACAGGAGAAGAAGGAACCGAATGCCAAGAATTCCCCAAACAGATGGCTTTTCGGCGCCCTTAATCTGAAGATCAATCTCTCATGAGCCTGAAACTTAGGTGTCATATAAGACAAGATTTTTCTGTTGGTCAACAAACAGTCAACGTCAAATTACTTCAGCTTGGCTGATTCTCCTGGCGGACCAATAATTGCACCTCTGCCCGACAAGGTATTATTTGATCAAGACATCCGCTTCAGCTGCAGTGAGCAAATATTCAGTTATTAGGCGAGCAACTTTTTACTCAAGGAGTGTACTTCTGCTCTGCCTCAGCCCCGAGCTCCAGCCTCAGCCTCAGTTTAATAAAAGTTTACCCCTAAGCAATTCAACCAGACCAGAACAGGATTTTTAAGGAGCTTCATCTGTGCCCCATCAGTACACCTGGCAGAGCTACAGTGTAAAGAATAGTTATTGCCGGCTATCTACGCATCATAGACTGGACAACTTGTAAAAGCATCTGTCTGCGCATACTGCACACCTACAACAAGATAGCCCCCTTTACACACGCATCAATCCCGTCAACCTACAGAGATATTGAACAACGTAAGGGAATAAAAGTAAGGAAAGGGGGAAAGAGTAGGAATTCTGAACCATCTTCTTCGAGAGCAAATACAGAGAAAAAGCTCCATATCTTTACAGTAAGAATAACAAAAACTCTCCAAAGATCAAAATATTCTAGAGAGAATAGCCCAAACTGACTTGAGCATCAGAGGGTTTGACCCGGGATCGTAACCCCAGGACCTCTGATCTTGTTTCTTGCGCAGGATAGTGAACGGGGCTGGACCTGAACTCATAACGAGAAGCTGACGGCATACTCTTTCGGATCACCTCTGATTCCCGGTGAAGATCCGACTTCATCAATCTCCTTGGTGATGTCTTCTTCCATCTCCCTACTGCGAAAAGAAAGCATGTTACTCGCCAAATCAACGAGAATGGCAGAGATAAGAGGTTTTCTAGTTAGAGTATCCACAAAGCAAATATGAAAAGAACTATCCAAGATTTAGGTTCATTATTTCAAGGAATGCAATTTTTATTATAGTTCATCTAAAAACCACATTTCTCTGTGTTTCAAACACATAGTTAAGGTTACGTATATTCGATTCTCATATCCCGTCATAAACAGGAGTCTATAAGTCAATGAGATAATATTGTTGTCAGCGTCTTTCCATGATAAAGGAGAAGTCTCAAACATCAAGATTAAGCAAGCACTAATTTTCTAATATCCAACTTACTTGCTGATGGGTTAGACTCTTCTCTTATTTTAGATCTCCTTTTTGTTTCTATTTTACAGAATGAACAAATAATGTCCACAGCAGTAACAAAAGAAACATATTCAGTCTTTATTTGACAAGAGAGTTTTTTTTTTCTTTCCCGATAACCTTATTTAACTGTGTTCAGCTTAAAGTAAATATATTAACACTAAACTCATCTTGGAGCAACTGATAAGTTTACTGTTTTGTGGACTTAAAGTCACGGGTTCAAGCCGCAGAAATAGCCTCTTGCACAAAATATAAGGTAAGCATTCATACATCAGATCGCTGCGGCCTCTCTTCGGATCTTGTGCAAATGCGTGAGTCTAGTGTGTTGGAAAAGTACGTTAAAGTACTTTAAAATGTGCTCGAAACTTATATAAAAACTTGTTTGATGTTGTTTGGGAGATTTAAAGGTGATTTGAACACTTTGAACTTGAAAACTGTCACTTGGATCGATCTATGTGTAGGCTGGATCGAACCAAGTGAAAGCTGGAATAAAGTTAGTGTTCTGTTGGACATAGATCGATCACATCGATCGATCGATGTGGAAGGCATCGATCGATCGGTGTGGTGTAGATGCAATGCTGAAACTCCATGTCCAACATAGATCGATACATCGATTGATCTATGTTGGCAGGAAGCAAAGTTGGAAGTCTCTGTCCAACATCGATCGATCGAAGTGACATCGATCGATCACATCGATCGTCAATGTGCCAACAGTCAGAACCTTTTAGCTTGAATTGCATCTTTTGGTCCAAGATTCACCTCCCTTCACACATGAACGACATGCAACTGACTTGGAGGGATTTAAGAACTGCTGAAATGAGTTTCTAAACATGCTTCTAACACAACCCAAGGCTTATATATACTATGCCTTGTTATCTTACTCAATATACAACAAGATTTGCAAAACTTTGAAGATTTCAGCATTTTTGTCTTCTATATCTCTTCTTCTCCATTATCAATCACTTCAACATCAAGTTCAAACTCTCTCTAGTAGAGCAAACTAAAGAGAGCAAGCCGTTATACCTTGAGAATCATTAGTTTTGTTGTCTATATTGGTCATTGGTAGAAACTAAATTGCTTTAAGGACAGAGTTATCTTGAAACTCGTCTCGTCTTCGTTTTGATTGTTTTCTTGTTTGGTTTGCTTATACTCCACCATATTTCTTACATAGTGCACCGGAAACGTCCTTTTAAACTCCTGGGCTACAATTATAAAATCATGATTTTAATCATGGAATCAGTTTATCATACTTTGTCATACCAAACATGTTTGTGTTTCCTTGTAATCTTTTTAAAATGATTTTGAATTGGATCCCGTTTCAGCATTTATATGTTCTTATAGAATTCAATTATCTGAATCCCTAATGATTGAATGGCCAATCAGAAAGTAAGACGATAGCTACATAGATGACATGACATGCCAAATCCAATCCGCCACCCATATGAGGAAAATATAGATTTGGATTCATCCTTCTCCATCTTTCACTTTCTTTCATTTCTTGGAACAAAAGGTGACTCAACTGGAGAATCCACCGCCTCAGTTCCAAAAAAACATATATGGAGGATGCAAATAAGGAGTTCAACAACCTTTTCGATTGAGTAAGATTTTACGCAGTGACCCACACAAGATGTCTTCTACAAACTAGGCATTTGATATAATAGCAGAGGAACACTCACACTGTACGTATCTCGAACTCTTGACCTATTGGAACAAATCCTTAACAGAATAGCAAGTGGATTATACATGGAGGCACTTTCTTTCATTTCTTTGATGAGGGAGTGAGTTCTCCCCCCACCTGTACCAGAGGCCCCTTAGCCAGGTTAGATGTAAATCGAGGGATGTGCTCCACCGGCAGCCCTGCAAAGGGAGAGGACACACGAGACTCAGTCAGCCCAGAGGCAACCCTTGTAATTTTTCAACAAGGATTGTCTCCACACGAACTCGAACTCGAGACGTCGGGGTTCTAGCCCCAATCACCTTTGCCACTTACCACTGGACTATGCCCCGGGGCTAGGGGTGAGCAAAAAAACTGGGAACCGTAAAACCGGACCGAAACCGAACCGAAAATGTGGGTTTTAAACCGAACTGGAACTGTATAACTTTAACGGTTTGGTTCCTGAACCGGATTTCTGGTTTACGGTTCCAATTCGGTTCCTGATTTCTATAAACCGTTAGAACCAGAACCGAACCGTATAAATATGTATACTATATGATGTCATGTATAAATTGTGTCTACACTGTGCTTTTGACACAGTTTTAGACATAGAGACTTGTGATAATGGTTAAACCGTGATGATGAGACTATGTAAATGGCCAAATTGTTAAGGCAAAAGATACGCCTTAAGGAAAAAGAAAAATAACCATGTATAGGGTTGTTGTTTTCGGACCATCAACTAATTATTAGCAATATTTTCGTACTAATCATACATACCGTGCTATCACATGACAAAGGAGTCTAAGAAAACCTGTTAGATACCTCGCATATTGTTACGAAGTTGTAGGTTCGGTTAATAATTACATAAAGTGAGGTATACACACATATATATTCGCATATACACATGAATACACATATATATCCACAAAACCATAATAAAAATATTAGCAAAATTAAAGGTGCATTCTTATCAGTTAAGTGACAAATTAAAGTACATCAACTTTAGATTGAAAAAAGAAAGGAAAAAATGTATGTTGGTTTCTTTTTTTTAAAAAAACTCTTTTTTGTTTTTGCGGTTCCGTGGTTCTGAACCGGAACCGAACCGTATTAAACGGTTTCATAGGCTTACGGTTCTACAGGTTTACGGTTCCAGTTCGGTTCCAAAAAATTATGATAAACGGTTTCCGGTTCTAACGATTCTGGAACCGTTAAAACCGGAACCGGACCGTTGATCACCCTTACCCGGGGCACTTCCTTTCTTTCATTCCTAGTAAGCGATGAAATTGTGAACAAAATTGCCATTTTCTTTGAACCTCAGCATGATGCCAAGGCTAGTCACCCTATTCTTCATTTATCTTTTAGTTGTCATCAAAAGTTTTGAAGACTTCATAGCGTTACTATTTACAATAATGGTATGAGCTATAAAGGATCGCAGTTGGTGACAAATACAAGACAAAAAGTTTGACAAAGAATTTATAACGCACGTGATAAAATTAGACAAGTACTCGATAATATGTATGATAAATTTAAACGAAGACTCGATTGTACGTCTGATTGATTATATTTTGAAAAATAAACAGTTTTATATAATTGATGTAAAGTATCGAATTGTAATTGGTGGGATTCGTTGAAAGGTTTTTGTATTTGATTCCCACAAATTTAAAGTGATTGAAATCATTATAAGAGTGATTTTAGTAACATTTGACTCATTTTTCTTGTTCAAAATTATTCTTATGTTTTAATTGTTCTATTGGATGCCAAAGGGTACAAATCTACTAATTGCGACTTACATGATACGGTACTCAATTCATACAGCGATGATCATAAGGTATCTACACTTTGACCAACTATATCAGAGAATAATATATCTATCAATACAAAACCTGCAACAACAAAACTTAGCCAAACCAGAGAATAGAGAAAAACGATTGATAGCTTTAACTAGGTAAATATAGAGACAGGAGTTTGAAAAACTTTCCATTGAGATGGAAGTATTGTTTGACTGGCTCTCACCCTCCCCATACCCTCACGATAGCTTTTGATGTCGTTGAGATATAATGTATATGATGGTGGTGGTTGTTGTTTGACTGCCTTCCAAACCAGCTAACCACGTGGTGGTTATTGATTGATTGCCTTCCAAACCATCTAACCACTCATCAAACGTGACACTCTTTTTCCTAAAAGTATGGTTAGAATTAACTTTTCGACATAATATAATTTACACTATGTTTGAAAAGGCAATTATAATAATATTTTCGGAACGGAAGAAATATAGATCATATGTCAACTTCGATATCCGAAATGTTACACTCTCATTCACAAAAAATTATTTTCATACTTAGTCAGCAGAACTATTTAATCAAACATCAATTATGACTAAATAAAAAGTATCCAACATAATAGTTTCTCAAAATAACATTCATACTGTTACGTTGAGATGACCGAGTAAAATAGATATTTAAACGTTTAACAAAGGCTCTATCGATTCAGAACAGGCCTGGTGATTTGTCGTATCTACCAACACCAATAACATTACCCCATTGTCTTAGAGGCTTCCGCCTATAGCGAGGTATAGAGAGTCGGATGTACACAACCATACCCATGTGTTATAAACACATAGATGTTGTTTTACGGAGACACATAATGAAAATTGCGTGTCGACCAACAGCTACTTCACAATATAAGAAGCGCATCCAATTTAGTGAGTCATTTTGCTTTATTCCATCATATTTCAAAGTCAAAGAATAGTATGTTCTTAACTCCATTGGAAATGGAAAATGATGATTTTTCATATAATATAGCAAATATGAGTAAAATTGTGAAAGCTCACATGACATAGTCTAGTTGGGATTCGGGTTGGGATTTGCTCCAAGAGGTCAAAAGTTCGATTCGAGAGACGTGCACATTGTAGGTGTTCATCTGCTACTAGGCCGAAGGCATGGTTTGTAGAGGGGGTCACTACGCAAGATCTCACCCAACCTAGGAGGACGTGAGACTCCTGATTTGCATCCTCCACACATGATTCTTGGGGCTGAGATGGTAAGAACCTCTGATTTACATCCTCCACACATGCTCATTGGGACTGAGATGATAAGAATTCATGGAAGGATTTCACCTTTTGCTCCAACAGTAAAATTCCGAAAACTTGTTGGCAATACCCAACCCGATTACCAACTGGACTATGCCCTGGGAGCAAATTCCGAAAACTTTCCTAATAAGAAAGTTAAACAATCATCTAACCAACATACTAATTTGTGTAGAGGAGCTTGTGGGGGACATCTTGTGTAGGTCACATAAGATCTCATCCAACCTAGGAGGCCGCTGGGCTCCTCATTTGCATCATCTACATATGCTCCTTAGGTTGGGCCGCTGAACTCCTGATTTTCATCCTTCTAACATTCTCTTTGGAGTTGGGGCAGTGAAACATCCTCTACACATGCTCATTAGGTTTGGCAGCTAAGCTCTTGATTTGTATCATCCACACATGGTATTTAGACCTTAGATGGTAAAAATCTTCGGAATCAGAGATTTACCTTTTACTCCAAAAGTAAAATTCTGAAAATTTTCCTAACAGGAAAGTTGAACAAATCATCTAACCAACTTACTAATTTGGCAATTTTAAGATATCAGCCGACTCCCAACGAACGGTCCTTGAAAATAGCCAACGTGATCATTTTACGAGCATGTGGGATCCAAAGGCACAGCAGAAAGGTGGGGACATACCGTCGTCGGACAGAGGGTGGTCCCTTTGCATTTGCCAAGTGGTAATTGTCGCTCTAGAATGTCTAGACTAACAGGGAAATTTAATTATCAGGTAAACACTGATTTTATTTTTAAATTATTACATACCGTTCGATTACAAGTCTCACTAGTTTTTATATGATCATCGCTACATGTTGCTAGAAACATGCATCACTAGCCCCAGGGACATAGTCCAGTGGTAAGTGACAAAGGTGATTGGGGCTAGAATCCCGACGTCCCGAGTTCGAGTCCGTGTGGAGACAATCCTTGTTGAAATATTACAAGGGTTGCCTCTGGGCTGACTGAGTCTCGTGTGTCCTCTCCCTTTGCAGGGCTGCCGGTGGAGCACATCCATCGATTTACATCCCACCTGACTAAGGGGCCTCTGGTACAGGTGGGGAGAAAACCCACTCCCTCATCAAAGAAACATGCATCACTTGGATGGGGAAAAAACTGTTCATGAATCATCGTATGATGCACAAGGGATAAGACCACTAGAACAAAATATTTTAAGATGAAATCAGGACCTTACGGAGAATCATGAGATTCTTTAAACCAATCTTTACACTATTTAGTTCAAGTTGGAACAGTGATGGATAAAAAAAGTTAAAAGTCAAGGGGAAAAAAAGGTATAAATAACCCTTATTACATCGGGGCATTTTTTAGTCTCGTCCAATGGACTCTCTTTTTGAAAATCTATATGATGAATTGGCATATGCATGTAAGCTAGGTCCGTGAAACACACTAAAAGGGGATTGAATAGTGTGTTAATCTAAGTATGGTTCTTTTTCGATTCTTTTTGCAATGAGAGTAACTAAATCAATACTTGATGTGTTCTTTGAAAGAAATGACTTGCGGAAATGAAAGAACACCAAATTTATAGAGGTTCAAGTCAAAGACTCTACTCCTCTACCTTCTTGCTTTGAACAAGAAGGATTTTTAACAAGGGGATTGTTATTTCTCTTTGGGGGAAACAACAATCAAATAAAAATACAAGAACAAGCTAAGTTTAGCAAACCTAGCTCAAGAACACGAAAAACTCAACCTCCTTGAAGCCTAGCCTCCTTAAGATCTTCTTTGCACCAAAGAAACCTTCTATGGAGTATGATGTAGCTCCTACACCATCAACTAGCTCTTGGAAGCTTGAGTTTCAACAATGAACACTCAACCTCCTTGAAGCCTAGCCTCCTTAAGATCTTCTCTTCACCAAAGAAACCTTCTATGGAGAATGATGTTGCTCCAACACCATCAACTAGCTCTTGGAAGCTTGAGTTTCGCCCAACAAGAAGCTCCCTTGCTTCTTGACCAACAATCTAGATCTTGCTCCTCACAATCCTCACTTAGAAGAAGACCTCTTCTCCTTTACAATCACACACTCTCAACAATAAAATAATTTTACAATAATTTTGAGAGCAAAATACAAATGAAGACTTGAGAGCTTGAGGTAGAAAGTTAGTCTTCAAAAATGGAGTCTTCAAAGCCTTATAACTTCAAACTTCAAAATTCCATCCGTTGGAGGAGAAGGGGAGAGAGAGAGAGAAGATTGGGAGAAGACATCCAATGGTATGTTGACACCTCATCACTTTTGAAAATTGCTTCTTGGAAGAAGTCAAAACTTCTTGAGGAAGTCTTGTGCATAAAGCTTAAAATAGTAAGATATTCTCACCAACCAAGGATTTGTAATTCAAAAAGTAGCCACAAAAGTCATGATAGCATAGGGAATACAAAAAGTGCTTTTTGTCAAACATAAAGTACAGGAGAGAGAGAAAGTTACTTCAGTTCTTCGCGCATCCAAATTCGTGAATGTAGCGCTCAATAGAGCGTTCGAAACTTTAATAACCTCATTTGTCTTTCCTGATAGAGCGCTATTTGCCTAGTTTGAGACTTTCTGTCCTGAAGGCTTAATATCATAATTTAAAGCTAAAGCGCTCGATAAAGCGTTTGAAACTCTATAAACAAGTTAGTTTTACTTCTATGATCTGTTAGAGCGCTATTAGGCTCAGTTTGAAACTTTCTGTCCTCAGAAGTAGCGCTCCATAGAGCGTTTGATTTCTCAAGCTCCTTAAACAAGTTAGTTTTATTTCTCTAACATGTTAGAGCGCTATTAGGCTCAGTTTGAAACTTTCTGTCCTCAGAAGTAGCGCTCCATAGAGCGTTTGATTTCTCAGAAGACATTTTTTCTATTATTTAAAGATATTTCAAACACACTTGTTTTTGAACCTTCTCTCGTTTTGTGTGTAAATCATCAAAACCAATTCTTGCATTAACATGTAAGCTACATAGTGCGTGACATATCTATATAATACTTGACGAACCTATACAACATTTAATGAAACTTCGATACTTTTTAGGATTATTTCTGAATGACTTAATAACAGTTTTCCAGATATATATATATATATATATATATATATATATATATATATATATATATATATGAAAGTAGTAATTTTTGGAGGATATGGCTGCGAAATATTATTAGGTTTAGCTGATATCGATAATCTACAACACCAATATAATACACAAATTTGATAAAATATGAAAGATCTCAATTACCGAACAGTAGAGATAAAAAATGGAAGGACAAGACAGACAACAGTTTCAAGAGCATCTTGGTTTGTAAATCTAATAACATATTCATCTCAAACTCAAGCTTGATTTTCCTCTACCCTCTAAGTTAATGTTGTTGTTGTTGTGTGTATGTATGTA
This sequence comes from Eustoma russellianum, assembly GCA_036186865.1. Classification (NCBI taxonomy): domain Eukaryota; kingdom Viridiplantae; phylum Streptophyta; class Magnoliopsida; order Gentianales; family Gentianaceae; genus Eustoma; species Eustoma russellianum. Next base: position 31,835,591 of record AP025066.1, on the reverse strand, counting down.
TATGTATGTAATACACACACACATATATAAACACATACACATGCATACATATATGTATATACATATATAGAGACACACACATGTATATGTGTATGTACACACATACAACATACTGTATTTGTATACACACACATATAATGTACATATATGTATATATTATGTCTACATATGTAAAAATGCAAACACATACACGTGGATACATACATGTATCTACATACACAAACACAGATATGTATATGTGTATGTGTGTGTATGTATATAAACACACGCGCACATACAAACACATATACATATACATATACATGTTGTACATATAGTATATATGTATAATATATATTATATACTATATACAATACATATATATGTATATATACCAATCTATTTTTATATATATTTATACACATACAATGCATATATATATATATATATATATATATATATATATAAATATATATAGACATGTGTACTATTTTAACTTTGTACTAGATTCGATAATTAAGTTAAATATTTTATGTATGACATTAAACCCGTGAGGTTAGTGGTTTACTGGATACACGACTCAAATTTACTGGATTTTGTAATTGTATTTGAGTGTTAGCCTTAAATCAAACCCCAAAATTTAAAGGGCTAAGTATTTTATAAAAAGAGGTACTAAATATTACTGATCTAATCGTCTGAGTCGGTTAATTTTTAGAACACTACGCTAATAATGTTTACACTGGGTTGGGATCTCCTCACCCCAATTTTCTTCACCCCTTTGTAACCACGCGACACGTGGCAGCAAGGGGTGGTCGCGACAGGTGGCAGCAAGGGGTGGTGATCTAGCCTCACCACCCCTTTGCTGCCACGTGTCGCGCGGTCACGCGTCACCGCACCTCCCACGCCTCACTAGCCTCATGAGTCAATTAACTTAATTGGCGAAGTATGGTTACCCATACCACAGATCTCTTAGTCTTTTATCCTTTACCATAATCATAATTCAATATAAATCTTATAATATTAAATCATCAATATTTAATTTGTTTTTAGAAAAACAAACTAGGAGATCCGAAGGTGTTTGCTGCTGATCGTAGCACATTTCCAACACAATAATTTGATTCTCCTTCTGCAAATGTTACTGTTGTTTTCTGCATGTTGTCGTTATGCAATATATTATTTTTCGTTCTCATGCCATACCTGAATTGGTATGCTGGTTGGAATTTGCTCCAACAAGAGTGAATCCAGAGACATTCCACCGTTACTAGGCAAATGCCTGATTTACAGGGAGACACCTTGTTTGAGTCATTACGTAAGTCATCACCAACTTAGGAGGCTGATAGATTCATGATTTACATCCTCACAATGCTCCTTGGCCGGGCGTGGAGCCTTCGGAGTCAGGGAATGATCTTTTGATCCAATATATGGTTTGAAAATAAATGTTTTTTAACGTATATTTTTTTTTTCTAACTATGAAGAGACTTTCCTGAAATAGCATATAAAAATTTACGGTGACGTAGTCCCTGGGCGTGCCCAAATTGATTGTATATGATTGTGTAAACACCTTCACGTGCTGGCCCCTGATTTTTCAGTTGGTGTTTTGCATTCCATCAATTCATAAAGTTTGGGGAAAAAATAAATATCGTTCGAATCCAAACTTATTTGGTGAAGAAAATTTTGGGAAATACAAAAAGTGAAGCAAAATGTGAAGTCTCTAATTATGCGTTGCCACGTGTACAAGCAACTTTTTTTTAAAAACAAAACAAGTTTAAACCTCTTCCTTTCTTATAGACGTGGCAACGCGCCACGTGATTAAAGACCTCATATTTTACTTCACTTTCTGTTTTTCTGGATCCTAACTCGAAAATTTTGGTGTATTTGGTGAAGACGCAATCGTTGTTGGTGCATTTTTAAATGCCCGAGAAGTAATAGTTGGAAGCTGACTTTTGAAATGACATGGATAATTATATGGGATGTGACACATTCTTTTATATTTTATAGACACAAATTGCTTTGATTGGATATGAGTTTCACTTTATGTAAGCCCAAGTTTTAATATGGTATCAGAGCTAGTTTAAAATATGGACTTACACCTTCGCTGACCCGTGATTGACCATTTATTATCTCTCCTCATCCAAATCCAGAAGTTGGCTTGTGTTTTGTGATTTAGCACGGGTTCTAAGGCACATGTGAATGTCAAGCCACGTTGCCACGTGAGAGCAGGTATTGATAATGTTGTCCCACATCTGACAATTTGAGATAAGATACATGTTTTACATAAGGATCATGTACCACCACCTATTGCCTTAATTAAGGTTTTGAATGTATATGAGTCTCACCTCATGTAAGCCCAAGTTTCAACAATTATCCTAACTCCTGGTCCTAAACCTTATAAAGATGGTAAAACTTTGCACTTTCAAAAGTTTGAATCTAATACCTTACAACAACAATATTACCGTATTGTATTAAATTATCTCGCCTATAATAAAGTATGAGAAGATTGATGCACGCAACCATCTTTATTTGTTAAAACACACTAATGTTGTTTTTGGTTTGATCAATTGCTTGATCAAACGGGAAGCATCACAGAGTAGGCGAATTTGTGCATTTCCATTTCCACCGTATAGTGATTATATAAAGTAACTGAGTTAGTGAAAGGTGCTCACGTCACGTATCTTGCAACAACAGGGTTATGCATCCGCCCCTGTTGTTACGTGTCGCGCGGTGACGCATGAGATGAGAGAAATGAGGGGTAGGAGACCTCATCTCGTAACAACATCTACAAAATGACGTAACGTCACCAGGGGTTACATGTCACACGACTTGACGGTGTAGATGAGCTATTTACAAGTTATAAGGCTACATTAGAGACTATTGCTGATACAAATCAACCAAGTGGTTTATAATTAAATTGATTAAGGTTGATTTGAGTTTTTTTTTTCAGTTAATTGGTTCGGTAGAAGTCTAGATCAAATTTGGGTTGGCTTGAATATTTAACAAGTCAATTTTAAACATGTTTTATCTGTTAACTCATTAATGTACTCGAACTTAAAATATATATAAAAATTATGAATAATTTGATTTTATACTATATATTTGTTTGACATAAAAAATAATACAACACATGATAATTGACAATTATATGAATTATAAAAAGTTTTTCACGTAAAAAGAAATAATGATTTGATAATAAACTAAAATGAATGTTTATAATTGTGCGTTTTCAAAAAGTACTCTTTTACTCGAATAGGTTAGAGTTTCGCTTCAATTCCACTCGCCATCAAAGACGTTTGGGGTCGAGCTATCATGTGGGTGTATACGTGTTGGTGTTTTTTATGTGTACCTATATGCATGTATTATACGTATGTTGTATATATTTGTATGTGTACATACATACATGTATATTTATATATATCAATATGTATATATGTAAATACACATGCATGTGTATATATACATATGTACACATATATGGACATACGTATAATGTATGTACATAGTATACAAATATATACAAGTACACAATAATGTGTGCGTGTGTATGTATATATGTATATAAGGTATGTATGTATATCTTCTTCATATGGACATCCACTTGACACGATTTGGCTTGGGCCAATTATGTGTTTGTAGTCATAGTTCACAATTCCAATCATTTTCATTTTGACATGTTTCGACCAATTTCGGTTCATGCATCAGCTATATGTATTGACATTTGCCATGATCGACTAGATCGTGTGTTTTTATGAGTTTATGATATTTGCATTTTCTAAAAAAAAGAATGATCAACGTTGTTTGTCGTATGATTGTACGTTTAAAGTACTATACCTATCCATAATATTTTTCATGTCTATAATTATGAAATTTAGTAACACTTACTTCTTGTAACAGACTTATACCATTTGGTCGGGTTTAGCAATTTGGTGATTCAAAATCCAGCATGTGTGCTGAAATTTCTTATTTATAGCGCTAATATAATTTACTGTCTAAAAGAAATAAAGAGATGTAGCCGAAAAAAACACGATGGTTTTCTATCTCTTATGTATGGAACAGACTATATATCTTATCTTCATTTTTTAAAATTTTAGTGGGCATCCGTATATTCGAATGTTTCATAACAAAATTATGATTTAAATTTTTCTAAAAGTTATGTTGAAACTTAGGTTGTATGAGGTGTGAGCTATATCTATGAAAAACCTATGGGTGATATCACATCATCATCATATAACCCATCTTTTTACCTTTTTAAATTAATTAATATGAACAATTCTCAACACACAATCTCACGTGACGACGTAGTATAACATACACACTTAGAACCTGACTCAATTACAAACTACGAGTCAAACATGTGGACATCGGTACTCGGATGGGATCAGACTGACAATAAATATCCTAGGATAACTTAGAATATATCTTCTAAAAAATCCTAAGAAGTTAGGGTAGGATCACCTCATCGCAAGGGGTGCGGTGACGCGTGACCGCGCGGCACGTGACAGCAAGGGAGGGTGATGAGGCTAGATGAGAGTGACCCTCATCTAGCCTCACCATCCTCCCTTGCTGCCACATGTCGCGTGGTCACAAAAAGAGTGAGAAAAGTTGGGGTGAGGAGATCCCAACTCAAGAAGCTACTATCTATCACAGTTATATTGTGTCAAAAAAAACTTATCCAGGATACATGGGACTTCTTCTTCTTCTTTTTTTTTTTTTTTTTTTTTTTGGGTTTTCTAAAGTATCTTCTATACAACTAGTTGAAAATATGAAATGAAAATAAGCTGTTCTCAATTCTTGGATTCGATGCTTGCTGGAGATACTCTTAGAGCAAAAGGTGAAATCCCCGATGTTCCACCGTCTCAGTTACAAAAAGCATGTGAAGAGGATTCAAGAGTCCAGCGAACTTTTAGGTTATGTGAGATCTTACGCAGTTACCTATACGAGGTGTGACCCAACATACCAGACCTTTGGCCTAGCAGCACGAGAACACACACTGTGCGTGTCCATGGAATCGAAATAAAATAAAAGTGATAATAATAATAAAAGCACCACAGGATTGGATATGGACATCCTCTTACAAAAACAGCCACGTCTACAAAAGGGAGATGCCGACATGGATAGTGGAGGAATGAAGAAAAACGTTTCAAGGGTTGAGGTCTGCAAATAATCATGTGCATTGTTTGTATGACTTTGAACACATCACAGACTCAGATAGATTAAGAAAGAAAGATGAAGAAAGGGAAGACTTGGAAGAATGAGAACCAAAAGAAAAACGGGTAGGTTTCATCTGTCTGATTTTAACTGTTGACTGTTGTTCCCCAGATATTGTCGATCCTTCGCTTGAAAAAAAATAAGAGTTATTGTCCGGTACATCTCAGTTGATAATTGAGTTGAGATTTACTCCAAGAGTTCAAGAGTTCGAATGCAGAGACACAAGTGTTCCAATGCTTCTAGTCCGAATGCTTAGTTTGCGGGTGACATCTTGTATGAGTCACTGTGTAAGTTCTCACTCAATTTAGAAGGCCTTTGAGCTTCTGATTAGCATCCTTTACAATACTCCTTGAGACTATGACGTTAGGGACCCTCAAGAGAATAACCTTTTGATAAAAAAAAAGTTGATAAGAATATGATTGATTGCATGAATTTAATTCATCTTTCACTCCCACCCCACCAAACTTCTTTCTGATGCAATATGCAGAAATTGTTCAATTACTAAAAATGGTTAGCTAATGTGGAGCATGGTCAAATTGAGAAAGGAATAAAAAAGCAAAGGGAGAAGCAACGACGACAACAACACATATCCAATATATTCCAATAACAATAAAAGCTGATGTTAGAATATGAAGAAGATGGTGAAAGACAAACAATACATATGTATGTTGGTCCAAAATACTTGATATTATAACAATCCTAACTTGCATGAGGTATATAACATCCAATATGAGAACGGAGTCACGTTTAGGACAGTATTAGAATGTTAAATGTAGTAGAGGGGGAAAACAAAACATACAACAACAACATTACCACATTATCTTAGAGTCTCCCGCTTATGGCGGGGTAATGGAGGGCCGGATGTATACAACCATACGTATGTGTTAGAAACACATAGAGGTTATTTCCCGATGACTCATAATAATGCGTCAAGTTATATCGATCAACTGCTACTTCACAATATAAGAAGCACATCTAATTTAGTGAGTCATTTTGCTTTATTCCATCATATTCCAAAGTCAAAGAAGAGTGTGTTATTGACTCCATTAGAAATGAAAAGAAGGGAAAACAAAACATGAAGGGAGAAAATTACAAATGTATGACTTGTATGTGACTCTCGAGGAAGATATGACTTTGGATATAGCGTAATAGAGAAATAAGATTTATATAGTCAGACATCACTTACCCGGAGTAAGATTTGAACAGTTTTGTTGTTTATGGTGATAATTATTTAATATAGGGTAATTACTATTTTTCTTACTAATAGTGTCATTAGTATAAGATAATATATTTTGACAAATAGTACTATTAATTTGTGCAAAAGTATTTCTTTAGTAAGGTTGAAAAGTATGGGAGAAAATTAAGCTAAAACTTTATACAAACAACAACAACAACAACAACATTATCACATTGCCTTAAAAGATCCCGCCTATGGTGGGGTATGAGGGGTCGGACGTACACAATCATACCCATGTGTTAGAAATACATAGAGTTGTTTTCCGATGACCCATTATGAAAATTGCGTTAAGCTGTGTCGATCAACTGCTACTTCACAATATAAGAAACGCAACCAATTTAGTGAGTCATTTTGCTTTATTCCATCATATTCCAAAGTCAAGGAAGAGTGTGCCTGTAGCACCCCAGCCCGATGCCGTCATCGGTACCGGCGCACCCGCCGTAGCCTACTACGAGAACTACGAAGCGTCAATCGAATCTAACATACATCACCTATGACGTGGTATGAATTAGCGAAAACGTTGTGACAATTTAAAACCTCGATAAAAATAATACTCCCATTTAAAATACAGCGGAATAGAAATGTGCCTGTCTACATGTCTAGTTTCAACCATCCACAAGTGACTCAACTAACAGCTATCAATTAAAAGCATTCGAATTTCTCATTCAACATCTATCCTCCCAATGAGCCACTCGCCGTCGTCCTCTACGAATATCATCTCGTATTCAGTTTCACCTGAAAAAGATGAAATAATTGTTCTTAGCGAAACAACGCTAGCAAGTAACTCGTCTATACATCTTAAGGAATCACACATGACGAGTCACCAAAGTTCTTATATAAACAATGCCCAAAATAAGGTGCTCGGGTTGACAAATACATCTTTATAATCACGTGTCAAGTTCAAGTAAGTCACATATCTATAACCAAGGGAAAACAACAAATACATAGCTAAATACAATTACATCAACAAACACAGGCTAAAACATCTCTCTTAACTCATGCTTATGCTTCGTGCAACGTGATGCATGTACTCTCTTCAAAACAATACTTTGACCAACAAACACAAACATAGGATTTTTTTTTGTAATTCGTGTTATGCACATCTTTTCACAAACTTTTACAATACTTCTTGTCTTATTCCTCACGTAGCAGTACTTTATACCCTGTGGGTGATCAGTCCATAGCAAACATAACTTCATACCCCGTGCTGATAGGTCCACGGTCCCATAACGTATACTTTATACCCCGTGCTAATAGGTCCACGGCCCCATAACATAACTTTATACCCTGCAATTGATTCACAGGTCACGCTTTTATACCCTGCTAATGCAGACGTGACTTTTATACCTTGTGATCAAAAGCAGTTATAGCTTGTCTTTCGCAAACTTTAGATTCTCTTGTAACACTTGTAACCTTTTCGCAAACAAAACATATGTCGAATGTCAAATGCTCATATCGTGATGCATATGTTCATGCCTCATAGTCATATACTTCTAAACGCGAACACAAACTCTACACCTCAAGAACAATGCCCTCAACCTTAGAAATAACTTTCACAACACTCACTAATTGCACAATATCACTCGGGAGAATCCTTAAACCGCTTAGCATTCATTCCCTAACTCTTGTACGAATAAAGAATCAAAACTTACAAAACTGACCACATCGATCGATCGATGTGGTCTCACTGGTCGATCGATATCTTGTCCCAATGACTTCGATCGATCGATGTCTTATTGCTGAGAGATCAATGTCCTCCAGAAACATTTCGACTTTTCACCCTCCAAACTTCGATCGATCGATGTCTTGTTTCGAAGGGATCGATGTCCTCTAGAAAGTTTAAATCCTAATTCACCAGGACTTCGATCGATCGATGTGGTCCATCTGATCGATCGATGTTCAGTCTCCTGGACATCGATTGATCGATGTCCCTCAATCAATCGACTGAAGTCCTCCAGAAACGTTTGAAACGTCTCCCAGAGCCACTTGGATCGATCGAAGTCCCCCTGAGATCGATCCAAGTCCCTGTTTCTGCAACTTCTCTCCAGGTTTTACCCTAAAATCGACCCAACCTTCATCCACCATCATTCTAAACCTATAGAACACCTAGATTCAATCCTAAAACGTGACTTCAACCTATGCCACCACTCATCGTATTGCTTTCCAACCTAACCCAAACTATGATTTGATCTCCACTCTTTCTTCCATCACTTACTCACACACACCTCATGATCCTCACTTCACACCCCGCACCGATCCTCAAATCACATCACACTCAGCACATCTCCCAACCATCAATCGCTGTAGCGCCCATCCACCATAACAACACAACCATGCAAACCTAAAAGAAAAACCAAACACCCTTCACAAGGAAAAATTACAACTTTAGGGCATTATGTTTGCAAACCCAATTTATCACACAATTACTCAAGATTTGGCCCAAAGATGAGATATTTACTGCAACAACAAGAAATACTACACATAAACACATAATTCAACATAGCAAGGAGGAAGATACCAATGTGTGATTCAATTTCTCTTGTAGAAGATAGGGCCTAGGAATCAAAATTGCGAAAAACATATAGAAAAGTTACTTGCCTTTGAATCTAGGGATTCTTACGATGATTGGATTGAACATTGAATGGATTGGACCTAGGGTTGATCGCGATCCTCTTTCTCTTCCTTCTTCCTTCTTCCTTTTCTCCCTTCTTCTCTTCCTTTCCCCTTCTTTTGATCGACTCCCTCTCCTTCTCCCCCTGTAACTGACGTCTCTCATAATGGGGAGTTGTTCTAATTGGCATAACTCCCTCAATCTTAATTCGGGGGCGATTTTGGTATTTTGGACCTAATTTTCTTAATTTCAACTTCCTAATTATTTTCTCACCTACAATTCATTTAATTAGGCCTCATAAATCCATACATTCAACTTAAATTATATCTTAAGTGATTTTCAAATTATTTAATGTCAAACTTAAAATTTACGGAGTATGACAGTGTCCTTGACTCCATTGGAAATAGAAAAATAAAAGTTTACACAAAGAATATGGAAAAGAATTGAGTTAACACTTTTATAAGAATGCCTTTTTCATTTTCTACTACATTTAGTATGAAAGTGACATTTTATTTTAATTTAGAATCACATAAGACAATTCAATAGGCACAAGTCCCTTAGATCTTGTGTTATATGATCTATTTCAATAATGTGTCTTTATTAGATGATGTGTGACATGCAAAATAAATAAAAATTATATACAGTAAAATAAAAGAACCAATACTTACGACTATCAAATCCTAGGTAAAAGTTATTACGGGGCTATGATAGTTGTTGATGAAGCCGGATCTTCACCAAGGGTCTAGACGACCTCAAATTAGCTCCGTCAGTTAACTTGAAGAGTTGTTAACTGGGATTGAGAGTTTGTAGATGGAATAGCGCCAAATATCCTGCACAAGTAAGCATAGGTTAGAGGTCCCGGGGGGTTAGCCCCGGGAAAAACCCTCCGACGCTCAAATCAGTTTGGGCCATATCTCACTGAGATAATAATTTAAGAGGTGAGTTAGGAGTTTCTCACAGTATGTGCCGAGGAGCAAAGTGTATGATTTTGCTTTAGAGTATGGACGTTGGAGATCCGGATTCAGATCTTGGTCCCTTTCTTTGTCTTGGTTGGCTTGCCTTTATAGACCTTTTTTCCGCTTAACCCCGGGTAGTGGATAGACGATTGGACGCTTGCTTGGAGCAGAAAGCCTAAGGCACCGTAGGTCTGCTGATGTGATCAGTAGTCTGACTGATGTGACTAATAGGCCGGCCTGGTTGATGTAACTAGTAGGCTGGCTGTTGTGACCTTAGTGTGTTCAGGAAGAATACCCAGCTGTAATCACTATATTCGAATTGCACCTCTGTCCGAGGGTCCCACAAGGTAATATCGTACTTGGTTCATTTGCTGTGGTACACAGCAGAACTCTGCCGAAGTGCATGACTAGGTTTTGCCGAAGTGCATGACTAGACCTTGCCAAAGTGCATGACTTGGCCTTATCGTGCTGAAGTGGTCTGAAGTGCGGCATTTGAACATAAACTGAAGTTGGTGCCGAGGTGCAAACCTTGGCATATTCTTCGGTGTTATAAGGGCGTCATGATGCCCAACTGAGGTGCAGCCGAGGCTGAACAGCCATGCTTGGGCGCTGAACTACTGAACTGCAGTGCTTCGAGTGTTGAGCTGCTGGAGTTGAACTGTTGACTGTTGTTGACTAACATGCGATTTAATTATGGTTTATCATTTGCCCCCAGATTTTGTGTGGCTGAGCTGAACTGCGAAGGCATACAAATCTTGTTCTTGTGACGTGGCAGACCTTCATTAATTGCGCGGTTATCCTTTTACTTGCGCAATAATTCTCGCTTTTAATGTAAGCGCTAATTTCGACACCTCATCATTACTTTTTCGGCGGTTTCATTCCCCGAGGGAGGGAAATGCGTGAACTTCTGCCTCTTCGCATTTCAAACGAAAAGTTTTGGCCTTTTGTCTTCTCTTACTTATAAATAGAAACAATTTCCATGATTCATTCTTTTCTTCTTCCCTTATCCGCTCAGCTGGTTATTTTGATGTACTAATGAATTGCTCTTCTTCTTCTTCTCCGAAGCTTTCCTCCGACCTTACTTCAACTCTTTCAACCTTACGTCTTCAACATCTTGTAAGCTTTCTTTATCTTACTCATGGCTTCGTCTTCTTTTAACTTGGAATCCATGGTACCCTCCTCTTCAGTGCATAACTCAATGTGCACCTTGAAAAACAACGACCTTTCTGAACTATGTCAACATTATAAGGTTGACAAGAGTACTTTTGCTCCCATTCTTCCCCTTCCTCATCAAACTGCTAATGATCCCCCAACTGGCTACGAAGCAGTTTATGAGGAGTTTTTTAGGTCTGGCTTTAATTTACCCATTCCAGCTCCCTTACTCCAAATACTGTTCTGTTACAAACTTAGGCTTCCTCAAATAACGTCCAAGGGACTGAGAATTATCCTCAGTTATCTGCTTTATCTAAAAGCGTCTGAGAAGAGCTTCTCACTTGCAGTTTTTAGGGAGATATTTGTATGTAATCAGGAGGGTAGTTGGTATAATTTTGATAGAAGATCTCAGAGTAGTGGAGGATCTTTTGTAATAAACCTTCCCTATTCTTTCAAAGATTAGAGGGGGAATTTCTTTTTTTTAAGAGTGTAGGATTACCTGAAGGAATCCCTTGGAACACTGGTAATGTAAATAACAGGAGGCCAAGTGAACAATTTCACAATGAAGCCTCTCAATTGCTACTTCCATCCCGGGTCGTAGATTGGAAGAGAGTTAATAAGCAGATTGTAGAGATTGCTGACCTGGAACATTTGTGTCCGGAATATAATTTTCGACCTCTTATTCCTCTTGCTTTGTGGATAGTTCGGGGTATATGGCAACATTTTTGGAAATCTTTGAATGATTTTGATATTGCATATGTGTTCTGACTGTTTTGTTCCTTATTTTGCACAAATCATGGTACGTGAGACCCTTGAGAGGTTGAAGAATTTGGTCCCCAGGAAGAGAACATGGTCAGAATGCCAACCTTCCACTTCAGAACAAGCCTCTGCTAGCTCTTCATCTGAACTGCAGACACGTCCAGGTAAAAGTTTGCCCTGCACTAGTCTTGGACATGTTTGTTTCCTATGTAATTATTTGAATTATTTTTCCTTTCCAGTTGAAACTTCTGATAATCCTCCCCAAGACGAAGCCCAGGTTCTTGTTTCAATCTCAGCTCAACCTAGGGACGGGAGTGGGGGAATTGATGCCCCCATTTCAATTCCTTCATCTCCTGCTGCTGAAGAGGAGAATGCTCCTCCCCTAGGTTGGGTTGCTGATGAGGCCGTGCCTTCCTTCGATCTTTTAAGAGAAACCCCCGAGGTAAATGCTTCCAGGGAAGGACCTTCTGAGGTGAAAGCATCGGAGTGAGAGCCTCCAAAAGGAAATAATCTTGAAGGAGAGCTTTCCAGGGAAAACGCACCTGAAAGAGGGTCCTCTGCGAAGAATATAACGGAGGGGGAGCCCTCTTCCCGACCTCGACGGGGCAAAAAGACGTTAGAGTTCAGCTTCAACAATTCTGCCGAGATCCTGGAGTAGCTATGAAATTGACAGAAGTGTCAATACTTCCTAAGGATTGGCAGATGTATGACAGTCTCGACTGGAGTACTGCCTTCAACTCATTCGTCAGTAATATGGCTCTGGTATAACTTCCTTCTACTTTCTATTTTTCAACTCGACCTTTCATGTTTTTCTTAACCAGTTTGACTTTTGTAGTATCGGGTCCAAGAATTTAACATTGTTAGACGAGCTGAAGAGCTTCATACCAGGTTCTTCAAACTCTCTGAGACCAATGCCCACTTCAAAAAGGCTTATGATGGGTTAGCTGAAGGGGCAAATCTGAATAGCACAAAGTTGTCCGGGCAGAAGGATGAGGTGAACAATCTGAAGTCGCAAGTTGCCACACATACTGAAGACAATTCCAGGCTTCAGATGGCAAAGCAGGATTCAGATTCCAAGCTGGCCTCACTTTTGGAGGAGAACTTCAGGCTTCAGGCTGAGAAGCGAGATTCTGACGCTAAGCTGGCTGATGCCAAATCCCAAATGATTTAGCTGAAGGAGACATTGGCCAGCACTGAGTTGGCTTCTTCCAAGGCTCAGGCTGAACTGAAGTTCTACCAAAAGGAAATCAGTAATTTTGATCAAGTATTGTCCAATAGCAGGGCTGAGCTGTACCAACAACTGGAGGCAGAGAGGAAAAGTAAAGCTGATCTCCTTCAGCAATTTGAACTTCAGGCTGAGGAGATGAAGAAAACCATTGCCGAGTTCAGACAATCTGAGCTTTTCACCGGAAATTTTTTGAAGATTCAAGGCTCAGCAATTGCTGTTGGGCAAACTTGGGCAATTGATGCTTGTTCGGAGGTCTGCCCCAGCCTGGACAAGAACCATCCTCGAATTGCCGAGCTGTACAACCCTGATGCTGGGAACCTACTTGAAAACCAAATTGCTCTGTTCCAAAGTGGGGTTAATCTTAGAGAGAATGAAGAAGCTGGAAAGTAGAATATGATTTTTCTTGTAGATAGTTGTAGTTGTAATAGATTTTGTTTTTAATGAAAATCCATTTTTTCCAACTTTTGCTCTTCGGCTTCTTTCAGCTTCTTCTGTCTTTGTCTTCAGCATGTGAAGTTTTATTTGCTTCGTCTTAATAATGAATGCAAATATTTGTCCTCGGCTCTGCAAAGCCTTACTTGCTCTTTTTCCCGTAGTTGCAAGTGTTTGTCTTCAGCACTGCGAAGTTTTATTTGCTTTATGCAAATATTTGTCTTCAACTTGCTCTATGCTGATAGTTTGCAAGCATCTGGCTTCAGCTTGAGAAACTTCACTTGCTCTATTTTGATAGTTTGCAAGTATTTGTCTTCAGCTCTGCCAAAAGAGTATCTTTTATATGCTGGCTCTCTGCATAGGTACTGAGCTTTGGCTTTTATCCTTAGCTCTTCAGCTTTGCTGTGCCTTGATGAATTTAAGGGAAAACCTTTATCCTTTTTTTTGTCAAGCCTCTTAGCTTTGCTGAGGTGCAGATATAGGGAACTTATCCCGCTCTTGAGACTTGCTTAACCTCTCAGTCCTGCTGAGGTGAAGATATAGGGAACTTATCCCGCTGTTGAGACCTGCTCAACCTCTCAGACCTGCTGAGGTAAAAATATAGGGAACTTATCCCATTGTTGAGACCTGCTCAACCTCTCAGACCTGCTGAGGTGAAGATATAGGGAACTTATCCCGCTGTTGAGACCTGCTCAACCTCTCAGACCTGCTGAGGTAAAGATATAGGGAACTTATCCTGCTGTTGAGACCTGCTCAACCTCTCAGACCTGATGAGGTAAAGATATTGTTAAGACCTGCTCAACCTCCCAGACCTGCTGGGGTAAAGATAATGTTGAGACCTGCTCAACCTCCCAGACCTGCTGGAGTAAAGATAATGTTGAGACCTGCTCAACCTCCCAGACCTGCTAGGGTAAGAATATCGGGAAATATGTCCCATACTGTTGAGACCTGCTCAACCTCCCAGACCTGCTGGGGTAAAGATAGTGTTGAGACCTGCTCAACCTCCCAGACCTGCTGGGGTAAAGATAATGTTGAGACCTGCTCAACCTCCCAGACCTGCTGGGGTAAAGATAATGTTGAGACCTGCTCAACCTCCCAGATCTGCTGGGGTAAAGATAATGTTGAGACCTGCTCAACCTCCCAGACCTGCTGGGGTAAGAATATCGGGAAATCTGTCCCATACTGTTGAGACCTGCTCAACATCCTAGACCTGCTGGGGTAAAGATAGTGTTGAGACCTGCTCAACCTCCCAGACCTGCTGGGGTAAAGATAATGTTGAGACCTGCTCAACCTCCCAGACCTGCTGGGGTAAAGATAATGTTGAGACCTGCTCAACCTCCCAGACCTGCTGGGGTAAGAATATCAGGAAACCTGTCCCATCCTATTGAGACCTGCTCAACCTCCCAGACCTGCTGGGGTAAAGATAGTGTTGAGACCTGCTCAACCTCCCAGACCTGCTGGGGTAAAGATAGTGTTGAGACCTGCTCAACCTCCCAGACCTGCTGGGGTAAGAGATATATATGCCCCCACTTTCGTTGTGGGTGATAGATAGGCATAAATTATTGCTCCATGCACCATAAGGTGACTTAAATTTTCATGGCTGAATGCCAAATAAGAATATCCAGTTGAATATAAGAAAATAATCCCTTGATAACATAAGGCTGAGCCAGAAGATACCGGATGAGCACAAGAAGAGATTAACCATGATTCGATTGAATCAAGGACTGTTGCCGTTATGTCAGGCTTATATGCTCAGGAACCCGTAACCCTCTTTCCTCGTGATCTGAATCCTCATCACTTAGAAAACCTTGATGAGGCCCAGGTTTACAACTGTCATCTGAAGGAGGTCCACCAAAGTCTAGCCTGTTGTGGAGCCTAGACCTCGGATTATAAAAACGTTGCAGGTGACCCAAATCGATAAGACGCCCGATCTCTTGCTCGAGCTGCCTACAATCTTCTTTATCATGCCTGATATCATGATGATAAAGGCAATACAGTCGATGGTTTCTTTTGTGGACTGGTCCAGCCAAGGGCTGGGGTTCTTTTGCCAGAGATTTTTTCCTCATGTAGGAAAAAACATGGGCTTTTGAAGCCAGAAGAGAGTTTCTTTCCTTTCCTCGGCCTCCTAACCGAATCTTGATAGAGCACCTTTCCTGCAGCGGTGCTTTGCCTTTATTGTCAATTTTTCTGCCATGTTTAAATGGCAAGGAGGCTTTCTGAGTACATTTAAACTCTGGTAGCTGGATTTTTATTCTGGCCGTCTTGCCTCGGCCATAGATTCGGCATGACGCCTGGGGGAATAACCAGGCCGAGTGGGAGAATACTCCAGATGTTCCAGTGGGTGAGGGTTACCAGAATGGGACCCACTGGACTTTGCTGCAGAGGCCTTCCCCTTCATCTCCCTCACTACTGCTTGGAAGACCCCTGGGTTCTGAGCCACATAGCGAATGGCTCGCCTGTGCTCTTCATATGTGAAAGCAATGGGAGTTGAGGATTCTCCCGGCTCCGTAGAGCATTGATCAGTCTGTTGTTGAGAAGACCTTTGGCTCCTCCTGGATGTCATAGGTTGCTTGGACCCTTGACTATGTTTTTTATTCATTTTTCTCTCAATAGCTTCCAAGGGCAATTAGAAAAGCTCTGAGTAATTGTTAGAAAAGTTTTGAGTGGCTGTTTTCTGGGTTAAGGGACTAAGGGGCCCTCCTTCTAGCGCCAAATGATGAAGCCTGATCTTCACCAAGGGTCTAGACGACCTCAAATTAGCTCCGTCAGTTAACTTGAAGAGTTGTTAACTGGGATTGAGAGTTTGTAGCTGGAATAGCGCCAAATATCCTGCACAAGTAAGCACAGGTCAGAGGTCCCGGGGGGTTGGCCCTGGGAAAAACCCTCCGACGCTCAAGTCAGTTTGGGCTTATCTCACTGAGATAATAATTTAAGAGGTGAGTTAGGAGTTTCTCACAGTATGTGCCGAGGAGCAAAGTGTATGATTTTGCTTTAGAGTATGGATGTTTGAGATCCGGATTCAGATCTTGGTCCCTTTTTTTGTCTTGGTTGGCTTGCCTTTATAGACCTTTTTCCCGCTTTAAACCTCGGGTAGTGGATAGTGGATTGGATGCTTGCTTGGGGCAGAAAGCCTAAGGCGTCGTAGGTCTGCTGATGTGATTAGTAGTCTGACTGCTGTGACTAATAGGCCGGCCTGTTGATGTAACTAGTAGGCCGGCTGTTGTGACCTTAGCGTGTTCAGGAAGAATACCCAGCTGTAATCACCATATTCGAATTGCACCTCTGTCCGAGGGTCCCACAAGGTAATATCATACTTGGTTCATTTGCTGTGGTACACAGCTGAACTCTGCCGAAGTGCATGACTAGGCCTTGCCGAAGTGCATGACTAGGCCTTGCCGAAGTGCATGAGTTGGTCTTATCCCGCTGAAGTGGTCTGAAGTGCGGCATTTGAACATAAACTGAAGTTGGTGCCGAGGTGCAAACCTTGGCATATTCTTCGGTGTTATAAGGGCGTCATGATGCCCCGCTGAGGTGCAGCCGAGGCTGAACAGCCATGTTTGGACGCTGAACTGTTGAACTGCAGTACTTCGAGTGTTGAGCTGCTGGAGTTGAACTGTTGACTGTTGTTGACTAACAGACGATTTAATTATGGTTTATCAGTTGTGTTACTATCTTTTGCCTGCACAAATGCATACTTCTAAAATGAGGATGACATCATATTCTATGAGGCTCTAGAGTCTGCTTTTATAGAAGTCAAAAAGCAAAGATTCCTTGACGAAAAAGTTTCACCGTCTCATAGAATTAATAGGAATACAAATTATAATCATTTAGCCAGGTAAGCCCACACAAGATTTTTACGGTAAACTGATTTAGGATATACGTTAAAACATCTGATCCAAAGAATAATAAAAAACACACTAAAGTTGCTATAAAAAAACTTGCATTAATATTTACACACGAGTAGTTACTATTTCAAGAGGACACAGTCTCAGAAGATAAAAGTGGCAGAGATGAGGATGCTGAGGTGGATGTGTAGACATACAAGGCTAAACAAGATAAGAAATGAGGTATACAGAGAAAGGTTAGGGGTGACTAGTGTATCAGATAAGATAAGTGAGGGAAGACTGAGATGATTTGACATGTCAAGAGGAGACAGACAACGACATCTGTCAGAATAATTGAAAGTCTCACTATAGAAGGGAATAGGAGTAGAGGCAGACCCAATCTGACGTGGGATGAGCAGATTATGCATGACTTGCTAGAGTTACACCACTTTGAGGACATGGTCCAGGATAGGAGTTCATGGAGCCAGAAGATTAAGCTTAAGTAGGGGTAGGCAAGATATAGGGACATCTTAGAGCATACTTAGAGGATTAGATAGTATTTACACTTTGGTTTTACTTTGTACATTTTTGTTTCTGTCTTTGTCTTTCAACTATGTGTGCATATCCACTGTTATGACTACTTTAATATCAGAATATTTCTGTGTATGTTTAATAAAATCTCTTCAACAGTACATATTCCTACTATTATGATATCTATGCAGGTACATATAGAGACGGGGGTCTCACTGGAACCAAACTCTCTATCTCTTGGGATGGAGGTATTGTTTGTCTGGTTCTCACCCTTTTTAGACCCTAGCATTAGCTTTAGTTATCGTTGGAATATACTGGATATGATTGTTGTTGTTTTTAGTAGTTATTAGTGCAAATGTACAATAACCACTCCCTGCTTCGGTTTGTAAAAGGAGCGTTTTTCAGGATGTGTTATATATATATATATATATATATATATATATATATATATATATATATATATATATATATATATATATATATATATATTTCCTTTATGCCTTTACGATCAACTAACTTTTCAGGCTACTTTTTAACACTTTAAATAGATTATGTTATGAATATTAGAGCTTTGTTAAATTAGCATACATTATAGAAATTTTACATAAATAATTTTATGATATTCAAGAAGTAAAATAACTCTTAAAGAGATACGTTATGTTAATATAGAATACAACAACAATACATACTCAGCATATCCCAACAACATAAAATCTATCGCTAGGGTTTGGGAAGGGTGAGAGACAGTCAAACAATACCTCTATCCTAAAGCATAGAGAGTTCGCTTCCAGCGAGACCCTCGGTCTCTTATATTAATATAGGATAGTTATGCTTAAACCATAAGAATACATTCCTCACTTAAGAAGATGTCCACTCTATAGCTGATTTATTGTGGTTTCACTCTTACTGAATTGTAGATTCTATGGCCATTTATATCTTTTTAGGATGTCATCATGTCGTAGAATAAATCCTCTCCAATGCCTCACAAAATATAAAACAAAAGTTGTTACACACACATGTATATGTATATATATTTATATGTATGTAAAGATATAAATATACATGTATACATGTGTGTGGGTATATCTGTATATATATGTGTATATATACATATATATATGTATATATTTATATATATAAATATATTTGTATCTATATACATAGAGATATGTGTATATATACGTTAACACACAGAGTTATATATGTGTGTGTTTGTATGTGTGGGTTGGATATCGACTAAGCAATTACATGTCGCAGTCCAATACCGATTGATTCTATGACTCGTGATCGAATAAGTTACACTGATTTATCAGAAGACTTAAAATAAGTTGAAAGAAACTCTTATTTAAACAACCATTGAATTTGAGATTATTAGCCCAACCAATTTGGCACATGATCAGTCAAAAATTGTCGTTGAATATAGAAAAAAGGAGTTTAATTTTTTATTATTTTGGTTTGGTGAGTCAACTAGGTGCTCATGAAAGCCCTTCTCTGAAGGAATCAAAGTTGTGGAAACAAATGGTGTGTATGAATATGAGGCCGGCCACAGAATTTGTTGTGGAAATCTCAATGTTTTATGTCTAGATTCAAGCAATAAAGATCAATGGGTCCTTGTTGTAAAATCACTTGGCGGTGCTTTACCAGTTGATCGACACAGCTTTGACACAATTTGCATTATGTGTCATCGAAAACAACCTCTTTGTGTTTCTAGCACATGAGTATGATTGCGTACATTCGACCTCACATATCCAGCCATAACTGGAAATCTCTAAGACAATGGAGTAATGTTGATGTTGCGGGTCCTTGTGCTTTTGCAACTGAATGTAACTAACCAGATATTCTGACTTTCTATTTTTATGAATGGATTTTGAGAAGCGTGGTCTTCTACAATGCATAAACTCACCATCTTTCCTCATCAACATAATACTCTACCATGAACGATGACAAATGAAATAACCCCTCCTACCCCACCTCACTATTAACCCCCCCCCCCCCAACATTTCCTATAAAAGGGTTTTCATTCCATCTTTATGGGCACTCGATTTTCTAAAACAAAGGTACAACTCCTTTTATATGTCTACTTATAGTGAGTAGTTTTTTTCTCTCTTCTTTTTAGTCTCATTCTTCATTTGAACATAAGAAGAACCATGCCGGAATAGATATTTCTGTTTATTTTCAATCCGTTCGGGAAACAATATAACACACGGGTATGGTTACATACATCCGACCTTCCATACCTCATCATAGGTGGGAGCCTTTAAGCCAATTGGGTAATGTTGTTGTTTATTTTCAATCCGTATCAATATTTGCTCTAACCAATATATCTCTGTTGCATATATTAGTTCCCGGTTCAAATAACATTCTTTCAATATGATATATATATATATATATATATATATATATATATATATATATATATATATATTAGAATACATACTGTATTTTTGAAATTCGATTGAACATATGATGTACCATCCCGGAATAAAAGATTTGAAGGCCTTCCAATGCCATGCAGCTTCTGTTGATGCATAATTGCTACTTATTTTATGTTCTTGTATGTAAAAAAGGGAAATAGTTATTATTATTATTATTATGACTTTTTTTTTCTTTCATGAAAGATGTTATTTGTCTGTAATGCAAGGTTGGAAGTTGAAACATACGGGCAGAGGTTGATATTACAGCCAGCTTGGAGCTTCAGCTTTTGTGCTTCATCTTCAGCTTCACATCAAGTAAGCTTATTTTTCACTTTTATTTAGTCTTTTCGGATGTTCAACGAACCAAATAATTCGCGAACTGTTCGAGTTTGATTCGTATTCGGTCGTTAATGGTCGGTAAACGAGCCGAATTCGAACAGCTATTTGGGTTCGTTTTCTAAAACCAACCAAACTATTCGACTCGTTTAAACAATTAAAGGGTTATCGAGCCAAACTCGAACCAATTCTAAAGTTCGTTTAATTAAACAAACTGAGTCGAACATTTCGTTTGGCCAAACAAATCCGAATTCGAAAAAATAGTATTCGGCTCGACTCGGTTCATTAACCCACCTATTCTTTTGTAATTAGTATTGTTATTCAAGGAAATCCAACCGAAGTTAGTTAAAAGGATCTTTTCTCTCTCTTTCTCTCTATATGTACTTTTTGGTAAATTATTCTCTCTTATGCACATTCGGTGCCAAAGAGAGGGTAGCAGGTGGAGGGGGGGGGGGTTGGAGGGAGCAGTTGGATTGTAAATTATTTTGAAAATTGTGAAGATTCGCTTGATTGACAGAAAAACTGAATAGAATGAGAGGGAATGGGAACAATGTTTCTGTGGTCAAGATATTTGTAAGACCATGCATGTGAAAGATACTCTTTTTTTTTTTAAATTATAGAAAGGGAATTCTTTTAAGCAGAAATAATGGTTGTACTCATGATAAAGTCGGATCTTCATCAAGGGTTTAGATGACCTCGAAATAGATTCGTCAGTTAACTTGAAGAGTTGTTAACTGGGATCGAAGGTGTGTAGCTGGAATAAAGCCAATTATTCTGCACAAAGAATCACATGTCAGAGGTCCCGGGGGATTGACCCCGGGAAAAACCCTCCGACGCTCAAGTCAGTTTGGGACATATCTCTCTGAGATTATAATTTAAAAGGTGAGTTAGGAATTTCTCACAGTATTTGCCGAGATGCAGAGCGTTTGAATTGGCTTTAGGGTATGAAAGATTGTGTCTTCGCCCCCTCCTTTGTCTTGATTGGCCTGTCTTTATAGATTTTTTTTCCTGCTTTAAGCTATTGATAGCAGCTTGGAGAAGACGCTTGTTTAGGACAGAAAACCTAAGATGCAATAGGTCTGCTGATGTGATTAATAGCCTGACTGATGTAGTCAATAGGTCGTCCTGACTGATGTAACTAGTAGACCGGTTGTTGTGACCTTGTCGTGTTCAAGAAGAATAGCCCGCTGTAGTAACTATATTTGTAGAATATGTATGTTTGAGGGTCCCACGAAATAATATCTTAGCATGGTTCATTTGCTGTGGTACACAGCTGAACCTTGCCGAAGTGCATGACTAGGCCTTGCCGAAGTGCATGACTTAACCTTATCCCGTGGAAACGGTCTGAAGTGCAGCATTTGAGTATGAATTGAAGTTGGTGTCGAGGCTGAGACTGAGGTGCAGCTGAGGCCGGACAGCCATGCTTAGGCGCTGAACTACCGAAATGCAGTACTTTGAATGCTGAGCTACTGAAATCGAGCCGTTGACTGTTGTTGACTAACAGGTGGTTCAGTTATGGTTTATCATACTAGGAGAGTAAAAAAATTTAAATGTGATGAAAAGAAATATCTTATTCATATCATAGTACCATTGATCCACATATCTTGTTTTTCTGGTAAGAATACTTTCTGCAAGGATTTTCTTCAGTTAACATAAAAAAACAACCATAAAATATCACGACGACCATGTCCCGCCCCCCTCTGGATGAAATAAGGCTGACCATAATACATCAGCCTCAAGACATAGTGCAGTTGTTATTTAGATTGAGATTTGATGTTTCACTACTGTTAAGTCGAAGGCTGGGATATCAGTTGTTATTTAGGTTGAGATTTGTTGTTTCACTATTAGTCGAAGGACTGGTTTACAGGGACATCTTGTGTGGATTAACGCGTAAGTCCTCATTTAATCTAGGAGGCCGATAAACTTCCGAATTACATCCTCCACAATGCTCTTTAGAATTGGATCGGTTGGTGAGAGATTTCGTTTTTGCTCCATCATCATAATACATCAAAAACAAATAGTTGTGTGAACTTTTGAAGACCGCACGTTAATGATGAACAAATTATTTATCAAAATGGAATGAAGCGAAAAGGGATGCCACCTCAACAATGGGATGGGATCCCTTTCTTCACCGCGTTCCCCACAATGCGACACGTAACAACAGGAAAGGTCGGTCAGACCTTCATCCAGCCTCACCATCTCCTGCTGCCACGTGTCACACGGTGACGTGTGCGGTGAGGAGATTTGAACCCTTCAACAATATACCTGTTCTTGATCATTTCGCCTTTATCTGATTGATTAAAAAAGACAGTGAATTATTAACCATAGGTTGTTTCTCTCTCCTCTTTCGTTCCCCTTTGGAAAGGGAAGCCAGCCGCAGGGAAGAAAATTTCAGTGAAAGCTTTCGAGAAGAATTGTCCACAGTTTCTTTGTTTTTAGCTCCTCTTTCGTTCTCCTCCCTTTAACCGAAAGATAGTTTTCCTCTGCTGAACCGAAGACTAAAATTCCTAATAAAAGCATTTGCTTCAACAGTATATTGTTTCTCTCTCTGTCTCTCATCTTTCGTTATTCTTAATTTGATTAACGGAAGAGGTGCAGGACACAGTTTAATTGTTACTTAATGTTGGGAACTGTTCCAAGAGATCAAGATTTCGATTCTAGAAACATACATACTGCACTAGACCAAAGGCTTAGTTTGCAGAGGACACCTTGTATGGTGACTACGTAAGATCTCATCCAATCTAGAAGACAACTCAACTCCTGATTTTTATCATCCAAACATGATCTTGGAGGCTGAGACAGAGGGGCTTCCGGAATGAGGGATTTCATTTTTTCCTCATGATTAAACGAAGAGAAGAAAACTCTCGCAAAAACTGTACCAGACTGCCAAAATCTTCATTTCCCCTCCCAAAATCTGTTGAGAAATGATGGGCTAATCGAGTGAATTTCATCACATACTTCTCAGTACAACATATATATGTATGTTTTCATAAAGTATTATTGTTCTAATAAAACGTTCCATAAATAAGATATGAATTAAAAAAATTCTCTAAACAATCAGCACCCAATTGCCAATTGGGTCTTAAAAAACGTTGTATTAGACTGTCAGTTAAGAAAGAAAAATACAAATTATTTATTCAATAGGAGGTGGTGTTTGGAGAAAGACGAAAAAAAAAACAGAGGAGATAGTGGAGCGGTGACGACGGCTGATATGATGATGGAGAAGGGGCGACGGAAAAAGAAAAATTATAAGAAAAATTGACGGCACTGTCAATACTGTCCATAGATAATTTCATAGATACAAGTGACAGTCTGTTCCAGTGTCATCTAAGACCCAACTGCGGATCCGGATTGTTTGAAAAATTTTATCAATTTATACCCTAAAATTTCTTATTAAAACTATAATATCTTATGAAATCTACCATGTTCATACTAAATGTTACTTATTTCCCATTTTAGACACAAACGCTTCCACTA
Source organism: Eustoma russellianum (assembly GCA_036186865.1). NCBI lineage: Eukaryota > Viridiplantae > Streptophyta > Magnoliopsida > Gentianales > Gentianaceae > Eustoma > Eustoma russellianum. The sequence continues at coordinate 31,811,453 of AP025066.1, read as the reverse complement.
TTTCTTGATTTATCAATTTTCTTTTGGAATTTTCTCTCATTTTCCTTTTTTCCTTCACACGAATGCCTCATCATCCAATTCAAATGATTATTCAATGTTGAAACTTGGGCTTACATGAAATGAGACACATATTCACTCAAAACCTTAAGATAATGGGTGGTGGTACCTCATCCTCATATAAGCCATGCATTTTTTCTCAAATCAGCCAATGTGGAATTCTCAACACCCGCCCTCAAATCAGGCAATGTGGGATTCTCAACACCCGCCCTCACGTGGCAACGTGACTTGACATACACAACTCAAAATCTTAAGGTAATGGGTGCTGGTACATCATCCTCATATAAGCCATGCATTTTTTCTCAAATCAGCCAATGTGGAATTCTCAACACCCGCCCTCAAATCAGCCAATGTGAGATTCTCAACACCCGCCCTCACGTGGCAACGTGGCTTGACATACACACGTGCCTTACAACCCGCCATCAATCACAAACCACAAGCCAGGCATGAACATCTGGACTTAGGTGAGGGGAAACATTAAGTGGCCAACCATGGGTCAGGCAAGAGGTGAGTCCACATTTTAAACCTGCTCTGATACCATGTTGAAACTTGGGCTTACATGAGGTCAGGCCCATATCCACTCAAATGTTGAAACTTGGGCTTACATGAGGTTAGGCTCATATCCACTCAATGTTGAAACTTGGGCTTACATGAGGTCAGGCCCATATCCACTCAAATGTTGAAACTTGGGCTTACATGAGGTCAGGCCCATATCCACTCAAAACCTTAAGGCAGTGGGTGGTGGAACCTCATCCTCATATAAGCTATGCATTTTTCTCAAATTATCCAATGTGGGATTCTCAACACCCGCCCTCACGTGGCAACGTGGCTTGACATACACACGCGCCTTACAACCCGCCCTCAATCACAAACCACAAGCCAACCCGCCCTCAATCACAAAGAAGGCATGAACATCTGGACTAGGTGAGGGAAAACATTAAGTGGCCAACCATGGGCCAGGGAAGGGGTGAGCCCACATTTTTAAACCTGCTCTGATACCATGTTGAAACTTGGGCTTACATGAGGTGAGGCACATATCCACTCAAAACTTTAAGGAAATGGGTGGTGGCACCTTATCATCATATAAGCCATGTATTTTTTCTCAAATCATCCAATGTGGGATTCTCAACATTCAAGACCACAATTATAAACTACTGAAATCTTATTGTCGACAATTCAATTCTGTCCTTTTTCTTGAAAAAAAAAAAGGGGGAAGAAAATCTTTATAACTTCTGTATCTGTCTCCACAGTGAAAAACAAGAAATCAGTTATTATAAAAACACGATAAAATTAATGAAAAGTACAAAATGGCTCTATCCCCAGATGTACAGAACCAACTCGACAAAGGACAGAAGTCCTCTTTTTCTCAGAGGCACCCAATACATGGAGGAAAGTGAGATTTTCGTACTGTTTGGAAAATCCAAGTCACCAAAATTGTTATACCGATGTGAAACATATATTTTTTTTAAAAAAATTATTTATTTTATAAAAGAGACAAAAATTGTTTGACATTCATATGAAAAAACTTTTGTCCCCAGGACATATCCCAATGGTTCCAGGTAGAGGGTTCGAAAGGAAAGTCGGTTCGAATCTTGCCAAAGACAAGAATGTTTGAACCACTCCCAGACTAATGTTTGAACCACTGAACCACTATCAGGCTAGCTGCATAGTGTGGGAGCACTATTGGCCTGTGGAATGACCTGATAGTCTGACAGGCCAGCTTGTCGGTTGTTCCTTCGGTGCCAATGAACTACTTATGATGTCCCTGTGCCATGACAAACTTCTATTAGTGGAATAACTTGATAGTCTGACAGACCAGCTTGTCGGTTATTCCTTCTGTGCCAATGAACTACTTATGATGTCTCTGTACTATGACAAATTTCTATTAGTGGCAGGGACTTTACTGGTTGGGGTTCAACCTTCATATGAAAAAGCTTTTGCATTGCAAGGCGTCTATTTCCGTTTTTTCAGGCTTTTGGCAGTTTGTCATCGGGTTTAAATCTGGGGACACCAACGCTGATGCAAAATATGAGCCCTCCAATCACGCGTCACTACGTGTATAAACTGCTCTTTTCTTAAAAAAAAAATTACACCGTTGATCAGTTTGTGCGCGTGGCGACGCATGATTGGAGTCATCATATTTTACCTCATCTTTGTCTCTCCCAATCTGAACCGGTTCATCATGACTCCCGATTCCAAATAAATTCTAGTCCTAAGCTTATTAGCTTATATTATTGTGTGCTCTGTCATTAAATAAATAAGTGAGAAGAATATTATCATTTGACATGTCATATCTTACTTTATAGATTCATGTTGGTTAATTTTTCTTAATATTTGAGAGGAAAAATGGCACAATTGTTCATAATTATGATTACTGTATCTAGATTGTACTATAAGTTTGAAATTCTTATATATAACTATTACTCATTTTACTCTTTTGCACCATAAGTTTAAAAATCTCAAAGCACACCTGTAACTAGCAATTCTTTTACTCTTTGTACCCGTTTTTTCAAGCCTAAAATGAAAAAACCCGTGAATTGGCGTAACAGAGTAAATAATGAATAGTTATAGGTGTACACTTGAAATCAAAAACTTACCTTGTAAAGTGTAAAAAAATTAATAGTTACGAGTGTATACTGAAAATTACAAATTTATGGTACAGTCTAGATACAATGGTCACAGTAATAGATATAAAATTTCATTTTATGATATTTAAGAGGTTTAATATAAGTTTGTTAGACTTCCGTTGATGAAAAAGGCATGGAATGATTAATCACTTAACTTGTCAATTCTTATCGTAATATTTAGATAATGATGCTCTGTTTGATTAGGTGTATCATGTTTCAACTTATATGTGAAATCTTATAGTCCTAATATTGGTCCCGTTTCTACTCCTTGTCCGATACTTGCCATAATTTTTGTTACTCTATGACCTATATAAAATAAAACTATGGATTATACCATGTAATAAGTATCATTTGGACTAACATAATAAGTCTTCTAACTAATGATGTATAAATTATGGAGATGATATCTTGAAATTTGCTTGTAAGTAAAATTTGAAATGCTTCATTAATGATCTTTTTAGTGTAATGGACCACTACCTACACGAACAGCAACATTATCCTATTGTTTAGAGCCTCATGTCTATAGCGAGGTATGAGTAGGTCGGATGTACGCAACCATACTTATGTGTTATAAACGCACACATGTTGTTTCCCGATGACCCATAATGAAACTTATGTCAAGTCGTGTCGATCAAATGCTACTTTACAATATATGAAGCACAGCTAATTTAGTAAATAATTTTGTTTTATTCTATTATATTCTAAAGTCAAAAAATTGACCGCTACATATGGAGTCTATATGCACGACCTAGAAGATGACCATAAATTTTAGACCATGAGATTTCAAGTGTGCATATAAAGTCAACTCAATAAGATAATCTAAATGACCTCAGTCAAAATAAACTCATTGCCATGTCAAGTTCACGTTTATCTTCCGTGAGTGTTTGATCATTTTGATTTTGGTGACCTTAGGATACCGAGAATGATTGATTGACTTTGACCATTTAGTGATATAAATTACTGAATTAAGTAAATCTGAACATCAAGAGAGAAAAAAAGAGCCCACGTGTGACATCTACATCATAAAATTTTGAGACATACCAATTTCAGTCATCAAATTTCACGTGTCACATACATGTGAGACCCAAAAATAATAAAATTTTGTAAGAAACAAATTTTATGTGTCATGTTTCACATGTCATATACATGTGGGACCTAAATCATGTAATTTTGGGGAAAAATATTTCTAATGTGTCATATGCATGTTATTGTATGGTAAAAAGAACAAAATCCGGACCATGAAATTTTATTACAAGAAGATTTGTGATGCCATACATGCATGCGTGTCCTATGTATATCATCCTCATCTAATTCTTAGTTTTCATCTACACAGACTGCCAAAAGGATTCAAGAAACCATGTTTGATTCACTTGAAACAGACATGAAAACATCACCCGAACCACCCTTCAAAGAAGCATACAAAAACCTCATAAACAGCTTAAACGACACCGTACCTTCAAACCCTTATCTTGAGCTATTCATAGTACAAGACTGCGAGCTGCCATTGATAGACCTCAGCAAGCTCAAAGAAGGCAAATTCGAACGTGAAAACTGCATGAAAGAGATAGCTAAAGCTTCAAGAGAATGGGGTTTTTTCCAGGTGGTGAATCATGGGATTTCACGTGAGTTGTTAGAGAAGATGAGATCAGAACAAATGAAGGTTTTTAGGAAGCCATTTATTGAGAAAATAAATGATGACAAGAGAAATGGGCATTTGTTGAGTGGTTGTTACCGGTGGGGGACGCCGTCGGCGACGTGCTTGGAGCAGGTATCTTGGACGGAGGCTTTTCATGTTCCCCTCAACGTTATCTCCGGTTCAAAGGCTTCCGGCGACGTTCTCAGGTAATTTTATCGATATAGTTAATTTATTATACATGGGTATGGTTGTTTCTAACACATAAGTATGGTTGTGTACATCCGACCCCATACTCTGTTATAGGTTGGAGACTATAAAGCAATGAGTAATGTTGTTGTTGTTGTATACAATTATTACCTGAAAATAACAACATAAATAATATAGACGAATGAATAAAGTGAGAGTATACATTTACTCTTTTCCTTATGTGAATATTCATGTGAATATTATTCTGTCATGGAGTTTTATGGTTTATGTGTTTAGACAAAAATTGTATTTGGGTCCTACTAGCAGATTAGAACTTATGTGCAGACCACATAGAAATGAACACCCAGGTATATTATATATAAAGAATGGCCAGACAAATGTCATGGTGATGTATTTGAAAAATATTAAGCTTTTAATAAGAAAAATCATAAATACAATATGAATTCTCTAAACAATCATGACATTATTCAGAATAGCGCTTAAGAGCATCTAAAGTGAAGTTTTTTCGGTTCTCAATATCATTTGCGTATGTCAAAAATGGTATTGTGTAAGGTGCTATTCAGAATAGCGTCATGCGTCTATTTACTCTTAAAAAAGAATTGAGTTGTGCTCATAGATTCCATCATTCTTCTGAGCTACCCTTTAATTCAAATTGCACACTTTTAGAGTGAATAATTAAGAAAAACTAAATGCCCAAATCAAGACAAAAATAAGTCAATATGGATCAGGAAGGAAACAATTCTAGTTTTATTTCAAAAATAACTCAATTATTTGAAAGAGGACAAATACCTCTTAGTAAAATCAGCCATTCACTTCCTATTCTACTTTCCCAACCTTGATTCTTTAATCTTCACACGTCACTAAACTTAGTGCTGTATTATATACATGCTCATTGAACCTTAAAATACATATAAATTATAAGTAAATATTTGAAAAGTTAAAAGTTTCATACGAATTAATTGTTATTAAAAATTATAATAAGATTAGTTTCTAGAATTACGAGATATTCTTATATCGACTCATATCTAGGGCTGTTGAACGAACCGAACAGTGTTCGGTTCGTATTCGTACGGTAATTATTTGTTAACGAGTTGAATTCGAACATGTATTCGGATTCGTTCAGTTAAACGAAACGAACTGTTCGCTAACTGTTTGGTTCGTTTAATACTCCTAGAGTCATATCTCAAAAGGCCAAAGCTTAAGGAGCCATATGAAGTTTACCTCAAAGTATTCACCATCTCTGCGCATTATCTAATCTTTTTATCATTCTATACTAAAAATATCCCAAATTAATATTTTTAATTGATCATTTTAGGTAAATTTTAAAATGCTCTCCAAACTAGTTACTTTTAAACAAATCAAATATGTAAGTTACATGTAAGTTCCTTGTATGACTAATCAATATCTTCTGTTTGACATGTTACTTTATATATTATCATTTTATTGTACTAATAGTCGATCTGTGTTTGGTTATATAATAACATAAAACCTCGTCGGCATTATAGAACATTACTCTTCATTAAATAGACTTAATATAATCCAGAGAAACCCCCAGGGCATAGTCCAGTTGTTATTCGGGTTGGGGATTACCAACAAGAGGTCATGAGTTCGAATCCGGAGACGCGCACAGTGTGGGTGTTCTTCTGCTGCTAGGCCAAAGGCCTGGTTTGTGGAGGACACCTTGTGTGGGCAACTGTGTAAGATCTCACCTAATTTAAGATGCCGCTGGACTCCTGATTTACATCCTCCACGTAGCTCCTTGAGGCTGGAGCAGTGGGGGCCCTTTGTGTCGGGGTTAAACCTTTTTACCAACAATATAATCCAAAGAATCTTTGGTTGACTGGCTGCTGGATACAAGGTAAACATAAGCTGATTTTGTTAGTAATATATACACAAAGCAATCAAACAAGTCAGTATGCTTACCATATATTCTGCTACCCATTTATAAGTGTCCCTCTGCCATAGACCATGCAACATATTCAGACAGTACAAACATGGCAAAAGTCTAATGCCACTGGAAATATCAGACAGCTTAACATGGTTCCTTTTAGTAATTTATTGCTTTATATCTCCTTTTCGATGTACTAGGAACGTGCCGGCTTTGATTTGCATGCGTGTAGTTCTAATTCCCATTGGATTCTGTTAGGTCCCTTAGAACACACTAGAAGGGGGGTTGAATAGTGTGTTCACCAAGTATGGATATTTTGTGGCTATTTTTCGTTTTAGAGTGCAACCAATACTTGGATGTGTTCTTTAGAAAGATAAAACTTGAAAGACAATAAAGAACACGAGTATGTATAGAGGTTCAAGTCAAGAGACTTACTCCTCTACCTTCTTGATGTTTCACAAGAAGGATTTTGAAATGAGGATTGTTATTTCTTTTGGGGGAAACAACAATCAAAAACAAAATCAAAAGAATACAAACTAGGCACCTTGCCTAGACCAAAACCAAGAGTTCTAACACTTTGAAGTTTTGCCTCCAAAGATCTTCTTTGCCCTCAAAGAAATCTTGTAGGGAGAATAGTGCACCACACACTATCAACAAACCCTTCAAAGTTTAGAAAACTTAAACAAAGAGCACCCTTGCTCCTTGACCAACAATCTACCAAATCTCTCATAGAAAATCTCACCAAGAAGAAGACTCTTCTTCTTACAATAATCACTCTCAACAATACAGTAAAGATGTACAAAGATTACAAATATTTTGAGAGCTTGAGCTTGAGAGAACTTGAGAGCTTGTGTAGTAGAAAGTTGGAGAAGAATGTGGAAGAAACCCTGTTTTATCAACTTCAAAGTTTCTTCCCGTTTGAAACCCTCTGCACTGACATTAATGGGTTTTGGCATCATGTGTTGGTGAGTCCTCATCATTGGAGATCTCCCTTTGGCATGCAGCAACATTCTTGGAGAGATTTCAAAATGAATGCCAAGAAAGGAAACCTGAGAAACTTCAACAGAGAGAAGCCTGCAAAAAAGATACTAAAAAGAGAGGGTACAAAGAGTCAACTGATGTTAAAAAGTGAAGTTCAAGACCTTTGTAACGTTGGTCACATGAAGCGCCTAATGTGCAAAAGCACAGGCGTTCGATGTGACATTGAGCGCTTGATGTGAAAATGAACAGTCGTTCGAAGTCACATCAAGCGCCTAATGTGGGCTTCTTAAGGCGTTCGAAGTCACATGAAGCGCTTAATGTGGCACTTCACGCTTGTTCGAACTAACTCTGACTTTTACTCAGAGAAAATACTTAGGAGTACGTGCCCAGCCAGGGGAAAAATACTTTTGGCATAGTGGACTGCATAAAGCGCCTAAAGAGGCATTCAAAGTGTTCGCACTTTTCAACAAGTCACATAAAGCGCCTAATCAGGCGTTCAATGTGTCCTGTTTTACAAACACTCACATGAAGCGCCTAATCAAGGCGTTCGAAGTGTTCGCATGTTCAGACACTTCACATAAAGCGCCTAATCTAGACGTTCGAAGTGTATTGGACTCCACCAAGGTACATTAAGCGCCTAATGTAGGCGTTCGAAGTATACTGACTTCAAACAACTAACATGAAGCGCCTAATGAGTTGTTCAAAGTGCCAAAGTTGTGCAAATCATCAAAACTCAACATGTTCTAACAGATTCGGTTAGAAAACAGACGTAAATTGAAAGTTGGTAGCTGAATAAATATTCAAACAAAACTTTAACGGATGAATCTTTTGCGGGTTTTCAGACGACAATCACAACATTGAGAATATTGTCTGACTAACGTCAAGTCGAGGAAAAAAATATGGGTTATATAAGAATGAGATATCACCATCAATTGACTTAAGGTTTTGAGTTTATGTTAGCCTAAGTTTCAATATGTTATCAGAGCAGGTTTAAAATGTGGATTCACACCTAACCTGGCCTATGGTTGGTCATTTATTGTCTCCTCTCACCCAAATCCAAATGTTTATGTCTGGCTTGTGCCTTGTGATTGAGGAAGGTTATAAGACACGTGTGTATGTCAAACTACGGTGTCATGTGAAGGCGGATGTTGAGAATATTGTCTTACATTGACTAAATTGAGAAAAAATATATGAGTTATATGAGGATAAAGTAACAACACTCATTGCTTTAAGGTTTTGAGTGGACATGGATCGCATATCCAGTCAAAGGTTTCTTGGAAAGTAAGACAAGCCACAAGTAAACCTTGATCTATTTGGGTAGGCCTATCAAGAGTTATAAAGGAAAATATTAAATCTAGGATGATTATGTTTAAAGGAGTGTCGAATTCACATTATATGTAATGGTTTAATAATGTATATAAACAAATAACTATGAGATTTGTGCAAATATTGATGATGTAATTGAACTACAAATCATTCACTTATCTCCCTCCTAAGGCCCTGAAATAGGTTTTTTTTTGGGTTAAAATACAAATATATTAACCAAGATAATCAAATCATTAGATGAGATGCAACACATACAATAACTTTATTCATAAGCTAACAAACTGGTTTATAAGTACATATCAGAAAATGTAGCACATCTAACCAGTGGGCAACAGGTTGTCTATGTCTAGAAGATGAGGAGACAGCCTATACATAATTCTGAATACATGTATGTATATTCTACGAATTACATCCCTAAATACAAGAGATGCTCTTTTGAAAATCTTTTTGTTTCTGTCCGTCCTGCCATGTATTGTAAACTAATGCGGCCACAGTTATCTTGGATACCTTAGCTTTTTAAGAAGTGTGTATCTTCTTTTGTGCTCCTGACGTGCGATTTTCATGGCAACTATTCAAGAATTTACTCTGAAAATATGCTTTCTTGTTATTTTGCTTACTTGCTTCTGTTGTTGTGCCGCAGTACAACAATGGAAAAATTCGCAAAACCAGTGTGGGAGCTAGCACACATGCTAGCGGGAATTCTGGCAGAAGAACTTGGTAATAAGTCAACATTCTTCAAAGAAACATGTCTTCCAAGCACTTGCTACCTGCGAATGAATCGATATCCTCCATGTCCGATCTCTCCTCAGCTCTTCGGGTTGATGCCTCATACAGACAGTGACTTCATTACTATATTGCATCAAGACCAGATTGGAGGTTTGCAGTTAGTGAAAGATGGCAAGTGGTTTGCAGTTAAACCAAGGCCTGATGCTCTGATCATCAACATTGGCGATCTTTTCCAGGTAATTTGACTTCTATATTCAGTCTATCTTCCATAAGAGTTTGTTAATCAATTATATTAGTATAGTGTTTGATAATCAACTGTTCATTGGAAATGAAGTCAGGAACACATTTTTCTTTGGCTTTGGAATGTGATGGAATAAATTAAAATGACTCACTAAATTGACTACGCTTAGTAGTTGATGGACACATATTGACATAATTTTCATTACAGGACATAGGAAAACAACCGCGGTATATTTCTAGCAGATGTGTATGTTTCCGTACATCCAACCCCATATATCCTGCCATAAGCGGAAGCCTTTAAGTCAATTGAATAATGTTATTGTTGTTGTTGTGTTTGATAATCAAAAAAGTTTGAATAAACTATAAAGACAATTTTGATGGATTTGTCAATGACTTTATGTTTAAACGCATGAAATTAGTGCACTGTAAATGCTCTTTTAATTGATTTATAAGCTACCAATAGTCATATCAAATAATAGAAACTTCAATAATAAAGCTCCATGGTTGGCATTCCATGTTAGAATATATTAAGTTTTGATGATTTGCACAATTGATACTTAGAACGACTAGATAAGACGCCTAATATGAAGGGTTTGAAGGTCAGTACACTTCGAGCGCCTACATAAAGCGCCTAATTTGAAGTGTCTGGAGATCAGTACACTTCGAACGGCTACATAAGGCGCTTCATGTGAAGTGATTGGATTCCAGTTCACTTCGAACGCCTACTTTAGGCGCTCTATGTGTCAAGATGAAAAGCATCACACTTTGAACACCTAAACAGGCGCTTCATGTGTGTTACAAAGTCAAATGGACGTTCTCCCTCCCCCAAATGGGCACAAATATCAAGTTACTTTTGGAAAAAGTCAGATTTTACTTCGAACAAGTATGAAGGCTGAGATAAGACGCTTCATGTGACATCGAACGAATTCTGATGCCCACAACAGACAATTCATGTGACATCTAAAAGACCTAACATTCCATTGATATTATATTATGTGTCCACGATTACAATGACGTATATTCCAAATATGTCTGTATATGATGTAGCATGGGATGGGCTATTACCTTACATGATAGAGTACTGTGGTTTCCATCACCCTTCCTTATCCAACATAGACAAAGTAGGATCGCTTTATTATGCATAACTATCTCCTTGATCAAATTTATGAGAAGAGTCCAAGTAACATTAGTACAACAACAATATTACCCTATTGTTTTATAGTCTCTCGTATATGATGAGATATGGAAAAGTCGGATGTACGCAACCATGCACATGCGTTAGAAACACACAGAGGTTGTTTCTCGATGACTCATAATGAAAATTGCGTCAATCTATGTCGATCAACTGGTACTTCACAATATAATAAGCACAACCAATTTAATGAGTCATTTTATTGATTCAAAATAACATATGGTTGGGTGCAGGCATGGAGCAATGGTATTTATAAAAGCGTGGAGCATAGGGTGGTTACGAATATGCTGAAAGAAAGATTCTCAATTGCCTTCTTTATGTGCCCATCTTATGAGACTGAAGTCAAGAGTTTCATTGAGCCTTCGGTTTACAAAAAGTTCACCTTCAAGGAGTTCAAAGAGCAAGTCCAAGTTGATGTCAAAAAGTTTGGTTATAAAGCTGGTTTAAGTAGATTTCTTAATTAGTTTGGAGGATACAAAAATCTAGCCTATACAATTGATATATAATACTTGTAATTTTTACATAGAAAATATAAGTGTGTTCGAACGTCAGTCCATTTTGGACATCATACATGGCGGCTGCCGAAACTTATTATAAATTTATGATATTTGGCTTATTTTTGTTTACTTCTATCTTTTTTCCTTTCATGTTATTTTGTTTTTATGTCTTTCAAGATTTGCCAAGTGTTATTGTACAAATTGGTTTTGATGATTTGTACAAGTTAAAAGTCTCAAAACTGGATTAATAAACTGCCCTTCAGACTTAAAGCGCTTGATCTAGTGTTTCATTCCTCAAAAGGTTCTAAGAGAAACTTTTGCTCAAACATTGAACGCTGCATTAAACGCTTAATCTCTCAAAACTTCAAAACAATGAGTTTCTGCCAACAACATGAAGTGCCACATAAAGTGCTTCATCTCCTGAGGTGTCTAAAACAGAGAGTTTTAACAGAAACATGAAACACCACATAAAGCGCTTCATCTTTTGAAGTATCTAAAACAAAGAGTTTTTGCAGAAACATTAAACGCCACATAAAGCGCTTCATCCCCTAAGATTCTTGGACAGAATGTTTAGTGAAAACATAAAGCTCTTCATGAAGGATTGCCTTTGAGTTATACGAAGTCACTTCAAGCAAAGTTTTCCGCAGAAACATTAAACACTATATCAAGCACTTTATCCCGCAAAGATCTTGGACAAAATGTTTTGGTAAAAACATAAAGCGCTTCATGTACTCTCGTTCTTGAGTGCGAAGCCACTTCAAGCTGCACTTCAAGCGCTTCATCCAAATGTCTGATGTATGACGAAAATTATGTCTACAGGTACAGTTTTCTTTCTCCTATCTTTTTAGTTGACCAATGTGCTTTTTATCTTTCTCATGTAATCATGACTTTTGTAGCTTTATTTAAAAAAAACAAATCAAAGGTAGTTGGGAAAATCTTTCTCTTTTGAGCTTAAAAGGTAAAGCTTCCACAAGAAGTTTTGACTTATTCCAAGAAGAGATTTTCAAGACAATGAGGTGTCAACATACGAGGCAAAATCTTCTTTCACTCTTCTCTCTCCTCTCCAACGGTTAGAAGATTTTTCTATGAGGCTTGGAAAGCTCCATTTTTGAAGACAACTTTCTATATCTAAGCTCTCAAGTCTTCATTGTTATTTTTGCTCTCAAAATCATTGTAAAGATTACTTTATTATTGAGAGTGTGATTGTAAAGGAGAAGAAGTCTTCTTTTAAATGAGGATTATGAGGAGCAAAGTGTGGATTGTTGGTCAAAAAGCAAGGAGTCTTCTTGTTGGACGAAACTCAAGCTTCCAAGAGCTAGTTGATGGTGTAGGAGCTAGACTTCAAAGAGGTTGAGTGTTCATTGTTCTTGAGCTAAGGTTGTTGAACCTAGCTTGTTCTTGTACTTTCTTTGATTGTTGTTTCCCCCAAAAAAGAAATAACAACCCCCTATTCAAAAATCCTTCTTGTTCAAAGCAAGAAGATAGAAGAATAGAGTCTTTGACTTGAACCTCTATAAATTTGGTGTTCTTTTATTTCCGTAAGTTATAACACATCAAGTATTGGTTTAAATACTTCCATTGCAAAAAGATTCGAAAAAGAACCATACTTGGATAAACACACTATTCAACCCTCTTTCTAGTGTATTTAACGGACCTAACACAAAATACATATGTAGGCAATATAAGTCTAATGGCCTCCGGAAAGAACGAGAACCCTGATTCAGGCTTGTCTATCCTAAACATTGATTTGGATTCGGAAGAACGAGAACCAGACTAAATTAACCCTTGGATATATGAATATCTGTTCATGTACAATTTTGTTGGTTTTTCCAGTTTGTGTTTGTATAGTACTATGCTTCAAAGAAATGGAAGCCCTGCAGTTCCTCAAAGTTGTATGCTTTGTGAAGTACTCTGCTCAGTTCCAGTTCATCATTTCTCGTCAACCCTGCTCAAGCTTGAATTTCTCCACTTTTTAAATTAATTAATGCATCAGGTTAAAGATCATAAATAATCATGAACCGATCCGATCTCTCTCCGTTCTCTGCATAAACGTGGAACCTAATGCAATAAGAACGGCCTTATATAGATACATATATATATATGTATGTGTATTTATACACATTTCTATATACAAGGATAAAAAGGTACCCATGTGCAGCTTTTGCAGTGCAATCTGTCGGTTTTAATAATTGAAATATAAAAAGCAGAGCAAGAAGCTATCACTAATATTGATACTTAAATGCCAAGCTTAAATGATCCTCAAATTTTATATCATTTTTAGGGCAAGTATCATAACTTGATGTTATTAACGGTAAACATTCTCGGTAAAACAATTATAACTTTTTATTATCAAAATGATCTGAACTGTTTCAAAGACCCAACATGCATTTTTTGCATTGGGCATTTTCATTAACTGATTAAACTATCAGATAGAGACTAAAGAAACCAAACAGTATTATATCAGGCCACTTGTCTTCTTGTGGTTGGATCTCCAAATTTTTGGAATGCTCCAAATTCGACTTAGACACATATCCATCACCTTAAACTGCTAATCAAATTTGAATTTATGAAGCAAGACTGCATTTCGAATCTAAACAATAAAAGAAATGATGATAATACTCTTCCGTCTTTAGAAGCCAATTGTGAAGAACTCTAACCGAGTCTAAGAATGATTTTTTAGACTCAGAGGTAAATCGTAAATACTGTAAAAGTATTTCTCTTAAAATTTTTGTACACATGTGTATGGGTCCTTAGAGCTATAGTCTAACATAATGATTATAGTCTTTTGTTTTTGGCTTACAGATAGACACATAACATGTTATGTATCTACGGTATAGTTTAGATACTACATTTACTGTTTTCTAGATCATTTGCGCACGGCAGTCTGTTGCCTTTTGCGTATTATTATTTCTTGGCTTTGACAGTTTTTGACAAGCAGCTGTTGCTTCGTCATCTTAGTCCATTGTACGGGTTACACCTTCATTCCGGTACATTTTTCGGGTCAAGGTTCGTTTTGATACTTTGGATATACTCCATCATCATCATCATCCGGACTCAGTATATACCAACGACAGCAAAAACTGTCGTTAGGGTATGGGGAGGGTGAGTGGTAGGCAGACAATACATGTATCCCAAGGGATAGAGAGTCTGCTTCCAGTGAGACCTCCGGCTCTATATGTACCTGCATAAGTGTTTCGCTGACGCAGGGGAAGCGTATTGGACACAGCCAATCGTGACCTGCTACGTGACGAAATCTGACCTTTAGTTTTTTTCTGCTTTCCACGTTTTGACACGTCTCGGACCATGATTGGCGGCGTGCAAAACGCGTCTTTCCCTCCCCCGTGTCACCGAAACAATTTTCTCCCGAAGGTGACCAAGGGAGCTTGCAGCCATTTTTTCAGTCGACGGCGGAACCCTCTTGCAACTCTCTTTTTTTCCCTAAATAAACTCCCCTTACTCTTTCTTTCTTCCCAATTATCCCCCCCTCTTGGTCTTTCCTCCCCCTTCTTCTTCAGACTTCCCATTCCTCTATTTTCCCCCTTTTCTTTTGCCTTATTCTACCAAGCGCTTCTAAAGCAGTTTGTTTTTGTTTATTGTTTCTTCTTTTCTTTTTTACCCGTTTCTTTTATATAATACAGTCATTTTCCTCCTGGATTTCTTCACATTCAAGAGGTAATTTTGGTTGCTTGAGAGGTAGATTTTGTCCCCTTTCTTGTCTTTTGAAATTTGATTTATGGTTCAAAGGTGGTCGAATGCTGAATTAGTGATGGATTTCATGGCGTCGAGATGGGATAGGATCCCCTCACCGCAACGGGATGCGGTGACGCGTGATCGCGCAACACGTGACAGCAAAGGGTGGTGAGGCTAGATGCAGGTAATCCTCATCTAGTCTCACCATCCCTCCTTGCTGCCACGTGTCGTGCGGTCACTGGGGTTGAAGAGATCCAACCCGTGGAGATGGAGTTTTAACGCAGATCAATCTTGGGTTGTAAAAGAGGGTCAAACCGTCAAAGGCTTAGAAATTTAATAACCTCCGGTTCTTTACAAATTCGGCCGGTTCAACGGGTTTCAGGTTGAATCGGCTATCCGAAACTCTCGATTCCGGGTCTGCTTCGGAAACGGTTTAAATCCTTAACCGGAGCGGTCTATTCCCCGGGTTACCGGTTCGGCCGCCGAGACCCGGTCTTATAACTATGATTCCAAGTAGCCACCGCCTACCATTTTTAGCCTTTTTTTGTCTTCAACTTTTCATACCGTTTTGGATTTTCTCCGTGACTGAAAGACAATAAAATAGCCACAGCTCCGACGGGAAGAATGACGGAGAAGTTCTCCGCGACGCTGCGGTTAGGGGATTTGAATGATTACATAGCACCTTCACAGGGATGTGTCGTTTCCTTGAAGGAGAATTTCAATTCCATTTCAAAGCTTGACAAGTCTTCGGCTGAGGTATCTCTATCATTTCTCCCTCCCTTTTTGGGAATATTTCGTTTCTAGGTTGCCCTTGGTTTACTGTCTTTGAGGTGTGTGAAGGCCTGTAAAGTACTCAAACTTTTATTTTGATTCTATTTTTCAATTAAAGAAATTTGCTAGGTTCAGTTTCTGCTCGCAATTTTTTTTTTTTTTGAATTTCTGACGTGATTGCTTTCTTCTATTAAAGGTTTCTTCTTTTTACTGGGAGTTTGGTGACCCCGGGTTGATTTTTGATTAAATGGCGTGTTTGTACTTTGATCGGTGCTATGTGAATTGGGAAAGTTTGATATATGATTCATTGCTCAGTCCACATGCATCTTATAGCTTCAATATGTGTCTTGCTGATTTCGTTTAAGAGGAGACTCCCTATTTTGACTTCCCATATGAATTGGTTTCTGCTAGTCTTGAACAAGGAAGTTGTGATCATCTTCCATCATTTTTTTTCTTTTGGAATAGTTAGTTGCTTTATCTTTTTAATTTCGGTACGATGTACATTTGTGACACAGAAATCAGGGAGACTAGACTCCGTGAAAGTAATTGAAAGTGAGCCTGTAAAGATTTCGCTCAAGGACTGCTTAGCTTGCAGGTACTCTTCAACCCTTTGATTTTGACAACGAATGTTTGAGCACCGTCTGTGACAATTTTATCCCCATTTGATATGATTGTGAGATTCTATCTATTTTATTGTCGCATGCTGCGGCTTGCAATTTTTTTTGTGCTTTATTGGGCAAGGGTTGTGGAGCTGCCAAGGTGATATAAAATTGCAATTGGTCTATGCCCTGTACAAAATGATAGCTTCTTTCAATTGCCTTACATATTGCGTATCTGTGCTTAAAACCTGCCATTGCATCCACTACATGCAAAAGTTTATGCAGATTCTAGTTGCTGTAGAGTCGTATATTTCAGTGTAAAGTTGTGACCTTTACCCCTTTTTGCTTGGGAGAGATCATGTTTGTATGGATGCAAACCTTAGTGCAAAAGATGTCCTCGTCCGAGCAATCCCAGAAGGGATTGAGCTATCCCCTGGGCCATGTGGTGGCGGCGGTTATATTTATATTTGCTTATTTAGACCCGTATTTAGTGGCAACATCAGGAAGTGGTATAGATATATTTTTCCTTGCTGACTTGTTGGTTCCATCTATAAGCATTGTTGAAAAGATTACTGAGAAGCAAGAAATGTTTGAGTGTTTGATGGTTTCTGTGAATGACTTTGCAGTGGATGTATAACCTCTGCAGAGACAGTTATGCTTGAGAAGCAGAGCTTGGATGAGTTCCTTTCTAACATTGATAAAGGAAGAGCTGTTATTATCTCTCTGTCTCCCCAGTCTAGAGCTTCTCTTGCCGTTCATTTTGATCTCTCTCCGCTTCAGGTTAGTATTAGAGTATTGTATCTTGCACGACTCTTTGGTTGAAGTTCACGACAATATGAAAAACGGTCCTAAGATTAGTCTCCTGTTCCAGGTTCACAGAAAACTCACCACATTCTTCAAGTCCTTGGGAGTGAAGGCCATTTTTGATACAAGTTGCAGTAGGGACTTGACGCTGATTGAATCTTGTCATGAATTTGTGACACGATATAAACAATATAGGTCACATACTGATGAGAAACAGATGTTGAAGCTGCCCATGATTTCTTCTTCTTGCCCTGGTATGGCAATGCGTCCTTTTTCTTCTCCTCTGTGTGGGTGCGGATGGGTGTCTGATCAAGTTCTCCTACTGTGGCACCTAACATATTTTATCCTGATTTAAAATACAGGTTGGATATGTTATGCTGAAAAAACTCTTGGGTCGTATATTCTTCCATATATTTCATCAGTTAAGAGTCCTCAACAGACTATTGGAGCTGTCATAAAGCAGCATACATGTCAAAATCTATCCCTGAGGTAAGCTTGTCTGGTGCTGTGGCTTTATTTTTCTATCAAAACTGATTTATGCGAGTCAGTTCTTGTTTTTAGAGTTAGAAGCCAAAAATTGTTTGGACTAATTTTTCAATTGATCCCTAGATTCACGGAGGGAGATTTTGGTTATGAGTTAGTTAGTTGATCTACATGATTCTTGTCGTCTGCTTGGTACTTACTTCCGTCTTCTCCTTACTAGATTGATTTTTTAACCTCATATGTTTCAATCCCATCCAGTACTAGAACTACCTGTTTTGGGACATTACTTGGTTTGCTTTCGTAGTGTTGTTTTTGTGGCTTTATCCTTTTAAAATGTAATAACTGGTTCTTCTCTAGCTTGAAAGAGAATCAAATATTTCAATATGGTTAAATCTCCACGTCAATGTCACGGTCTTCACCTTTTCTGAGGTTTAAATTTCTATTATCTTCATGTTTGTAACTTTTGCAAAAGGTGATTAGATCAGTTTTCAATCTTAAAGCACTCATAGCGTGTATTTGTATAACAGGCTCTTTATCTGACTTGAACACATCAGTGATTAACGCTTCCTTGTCAATTTCACTCAAGACTGTTAGATGAGAATTTGTGGTTTTACTCGGGTTTTGGATTTTCACAGGCCAGAAGATATTTATCATGTTACCGTGATGCCTTGCTATGACAAAAAACTTGAGGCTGTCAGGGATGATTTTGTGTTTCAAGTGGAACAAGATGGTGTAACGTTATCGGAAGTCGATTCTGTCTTAACTACTGGAGAAGTTCTAGATTTGATAAAGGTATATTTTGAACTTTTCATGACACAAGGGGTTTATGTAGCAGCCATCAGGGAATTTCTGAATTATCCTGCATTTATGCTATTTCTGGATAGTTCTGGAGTTTTATTGATGCGCGTATCTTTTCGTTTTTTTTGGGTTCAAATTTACCTGTGGCCTTTTTGCAGTCGAAAGGAGTTGACTTTGAAACCTTGGAGGAGTCTTCTTTGGACAAACTGTAAGAACGGGCCTTATTCTGATTCATGTTTTGTGGTTTCTCATTTTAGCTGTGACAACTTAGTTGTTTCTTCTTGTGCAGATTGACAAACATTGATCAAAATAATTCTCTCTTTGGGATCCTAGGCAGCTCTGGAGGATATGCAGATACCATATTTCGTTATGCCTCCAAAGTGCTTTTTGATAAGGAAATCGCTTGTCCTCTTGAGTTCAAAACTGTGAGGAATTCTGACTTTAAGGAAGTGAGTTTAGAAGTGAGTATAATGCTTCTTCTGCGATACTACATTCGAACTATACGTCCCTTTCAGTATATAACGTGCTTTACATGAACTTCTGGAAACTTCTGCTCTCTCTTTTTTCTCTTTTCCCGAGTTCAGCAAGTGACATCTAGGCTAGCCCTTCTTGTTATTTTCATTTTGGAACCTTCTATGGTATGAATCAGTCACATGACTTTCTAATCTGAAAGTTCAGTATCTTGATATTGGAACCTCCTATAGAATGAACCAGTCACGTGACTTTCTAATTTGAAAGTTTAGTATCAACTTACGGCATGAGCTTAACCATTTTCCTGTGTGCTCCTTGGTTTTGACATTGGAGCACGTCATCTGTATTTATTAGCTTTTAAGGTTCTGCCATGTGCAGCTTATTTACTTGTGTGAAATTGGCACCAGGTTCTTTCTTTCCTTTTCCCTTTTTGTGTTTTTTTTGTGTATTTGGGGGGGGGGGGGGG
>AP025066.1:31764759-31791984 GCA_036186865.1 Eustoma russellianum | reverse complement strand
GGGGGTGTGGTTTATATCATATTCGTAATTGCACTTACAATCATGTGTCGCTAGTTTTGATATTTGTCACTTTGATGCAGGTAGATGGTGAGACTGTATTGAAGTTTGCGCTTTGTTATGGTTTCCGAAACTTGCAAAATGTTGTTAGAAAAATCAGAACTGGGAAGTGTGAGTATCAATTTTTGGAGATCATGGCATGCCCTTCAGGTAAATTATTTTGAAAGCTGCTGCTATGGTTCTCTAGACATTTGAATTAGTTGGACTACATGCATGTTAACTATTGTAATTCCCAGGATGCTTAAATGGTGGGGGGCAAATCAAACCAAAGCCTGGAGAGTCTGCAAAAGAATTGATACAGTTGTTAGAGACAAAGTACATGGAAGATGTAAGTGATGGCTTCTAACCCGTGTAACAATTTCAGTTTTGCTCTTTAGTATAAATTTTCATGCTTAAGTATTGTGGAAATTTTGATAAGTGGAATATGAGTTTGATCTCCTGCTTTGGCCCCTTTATGTGTAAATGAGTTCTTAAAGAGACCTTCTGTGAAAGCAAGTCTTGTTGTGGAATATCATCATTACTCTGGAGTAAACGTTGTTTTTATATCTTTGCCATCAGTAGTGAAGAGTATTTTGCACGTGCTCCTTGGTCACATAAAGAAGCGTCTGTGGTATCTGTGTTCAGTGACAGAGGAGAGTGGCCTCTAATAGACAAGGCCTTTTTAACCTGGATCAACAAGGATGGAGGTACCTTGGTTCTTGTTTGGGCAGTTGGCCTTTCCGAACCCAAACCAAAAATAATAGTGGTAATACTATTTACTCCAGGTTGAACCCTTAAAATAACCTTTTAATAGGGACAAAGTAGAATTAGGTAACATTATGAGACTTTTGAAGGATGAAAACATTCGAAAAGGAAGCATGTTAACATATTTGTATTTACTCATAAAATTGGCTCGTTGCTGGTTGCAAGTGGTGTAGGAAAAAGCTTCTTTTTCTTGTTGGTCAATGAATGGATGCTCTATTACATATGTTGAGAAAGAGTTTCTCGTAAGGGTTACAACATATTCATTTTACAATGCATGTAGAATAGGGGCATGTCTTGTGGGCAGCTCTGATAAGGTTCCTCTTGTATTCGATTATGCCATATTTTTGTATTTGTTTTGGAACATATTTTCTTGACTTTATGTGATAAAGAACTTAGCTAAGTGATGGAAGTACCTTGGTTCTTGTTGGGACAGTTGGCCTTTCCGAACCCAAAGCAAAAATAATAGTGGTAATACTGTTTACTCCAGGTTGATCCCTTGAAATAACATTTTAATAGGGACAAGGTAGAATTAGGTAACATTATGAGACCTTTGGAGGATAAAAACATTTGAAAAGGAAGCATGTTTACATGTTTGTATTTACTCATAGAATTGGCCCCTTGCTGGTTGCAAGTGGTGTAGGAGAAAGTTTCTTTTTCTTGTTGGTCAATGAATGAATGCTCTATTACATATGTTGAGAAAGAGTTTCTCAAACGGGTTACAACATATTGATTTTACAATGCATGTAGAATAGGGGCATGCCTTTTGTGCAGCTCTGATTAGGTTCCTCTTATATTTGATTATGCTATATTTTTGTATTTGTTTGGATTATATTTTCTTGACTTTAAGTGATAAAGAACTTAGCTAAGTGATAAGATTTTGTTATGGACATCCTTTGCCCCCCCCCCCCCCCCCCCACCAAAAAAAAACCCAGGTTTTGGCTGCATCTCTAGGCATGGATGATCTGAATTCATATATGTTTATTACCTGTTTTGTTGAGGAGTGCAGTTTTGGTTAACATTAATTGTCGCTGGAAACTGCTTAGGTTTCAGTGGCTGATCCTTCCGAAAATCCAGCCGTAAAAAGACTATACAGCGAGTGGCTTGATGAACCTGGTTCTGAGAAAGCAAAGAAGCTGATGCACACAGAATACCATCCTGTGGTCAAAAGTATAACTTCTCAGTTGCAGAATTGGTAAGCCATGATGTTCATATATGTCAGTGGGCAACCTCTAAAGAAGATAGTGGTGTAAAGTGCTGCAGCATTTGTGACTCAAAGCAGGCAGCACCAAAGATTTTGCACAAATATAGGTCCTTATCTTATGTCTTGACCACTTTTGTTGTATAAGAAGGCTTTTTGGTTATAATAGGCCTGCTGGTATTTAGACAACCGTTTCCTCTGGTGTTCTTGATTGTACTTGTATTTTGTTGGTGCCTTCTGTAAAGGATGTTTTTGAAAATCTCAAATTCTGGCAGCGGGGAAGAGGTAATTTCAGGATCCATATGTAGCATGTGTACATGTATTGGAAGCAACCAATTAGGTTTATGACGAGACCTAGAAATCGATCACTGGTCCAGTTTGAGTCTCTTTACAGATAGGCCTCAACAGAAAACTAGAGAATAATGGCAGCAAGTGATTGAGTTCAGTAATTCCTCGTATCCACATTAGCAATCGAAATCTGTATTTCCTCGAGCTGAAGTGTGTTGCGTCCTCTTCTGGGTCGTTTGGTTATATATATGATACAACAAAGCAAGCTTTACTCTTCAGTATTTTGGGTGTTAGAACCTTAGTTTTAGATTTGGCTGGGTCAAACCGGTTGGAGAACTATTGACACGACATTAATGGTAAAAAGGGTGTCTGTCACCGCTTTGTGGGTTTAATTAGCTTGTTCGGTTTAGAATTTTCAATCTATTTGTTTGTCTGCCTTAAAATCTGGTATATGTTTTCATTTCCAATGGAGTTAAGGATACTCTTTCTTGACTTTGGAATATGATGGAATAAAGCATAATGACTCACTAAATTGGTTATGTTTCTTATAATGTGAATAACAGTTGATCGACACAGCTTGATGTAATTTTCATAATGGGTCATCGGAAAACATCTGTGCGTTTCTAATACATAGGTATAGTTGTGTACATCCGACCATACATATCTCGCTATAGACGGGGGTCTCTAAGCAATGGGGTAATGTTATGCTGTTTGTCTGCCTGATCTTTTTTTAGTGTAACATGTTTGTTAGTATAAGATTGAGGTTGTAACGGAAGCATTTAAGGTGTTAAGTCTTTAATATTCATTTTTTATCTGACAAAGCAAATCAGATATGCTACAACTCGCAATAACATACTTTAAGGATAGTATTTTTCAACGAATTGTCTAATTACTCAAATTAGCTCAAGTTACCAATAAGAGAGTGTTTCCAGCCTGTACCTATATCCTTTACATGTTATATTGTTATTAGTCTAACTCAATAAATATATTTTTTATCGGGCAGATACAATGAAAAAGTCTTGTTACAAGTTTCGATTTTAAAGGCAAATATTCATAACTTTGAGCTTATGATTCGGATATTAAGTTGAGATAACATGTATAATACTTCATTTTCTCAGCAATTATGGCCCGACTCAAAGAGGACCAGCTAACTCAGCTCTTCCATTCATGTTCAAAAGAACATTTTCGGTTTATTAGTCTTTTGCGTCTGCACATCATCTAAAAAGGGACCAAATCGTTTCGCGATCTGATGTACGCAGTATTACCCTACACTTTGTTTTTGTGTAAAAGGCTGTTCATGCCAAGTACAACTTTGAAATTATAATTAACCCCTAATATACATGGGTGTGGGTGTTCAATCCTGGATAGCTACTTGCATATTTTTTATTGCAAGCAAGAGTAGACAACTGCCTTTAACACAACTATCTCATGTTGTTATCTTTTCTCATATGTATGATTAGTTACAATTAATAGTTGAACTACAATTAGCTGTTTAATGGATCTACAACTTGCCTCTCGATAATTGCTCTTCTTGTTTGTTCTGTTTTAAGTGTTCAAGACTCCTCTTATGCCTCCCAACATATTTCCATTGCTTAAAAAGGAAAAAATGGCACCAGAAGAAAAGTATTTTAAGGATTCCAATTGCAGATACCTCATCATTTTCTTAGATCCCCAACAAATAAGTCAATAGATTTTCCTTATCCCGCAGCAGAAATCTTTTTGAAACTTCCCAATCAAAATAAGGGTTTAATTCCAACCTCTAAAATGTGGTTTCTCCTAGTTTTCCCTTTCTTGGGGCTGTTGATCTTCTTCATATGGTTAGGCATGCGTCCTAAAAGCCCTTATTACACCATCACAAACTTCTACATCCAAACGGGCTCCATACCCTTTATTGTAGAGATCCGAAACCCGAACAAGAATTCACAAACTTTTGATGACAATATAATCATCGCAAACGCGGTAGTTTAGTACACCGACAATGACTTTTTTTTTTTTTGTTAAAACAATCAGGACGTCAGGGGCTCAACAGTACCACCTGGTTTCTCTCAAGGTAAACAAGAAACAAGTCGAAAATCAGGAATTACCGGTCTGAATGGCAAATGCGAGGAAGACATTGGAAAAACAACTCATGGAAAATAAATCAACAGAACTGCAAGTTGTTCTACTTACTCGTGTTCAATATCAAACCTGGGGAGTCAAGAGTCCTCGCCACCATAGAACACACTTGAAAGCTTGGTTATCGGTTGGATCAGATGGAAAGCTACGAGGCTACATATTGCTTTGACAAACTGGAGGGCCAAAACTAGATGGATTACAAAACTATCTAAAGAAAAGGTGCATGTTTTTCCTGTAGATAGCAACATTATTTATTGCTGGACCTTAAGGTCGAACCGTGGAAACAGCCTATTGCACAACGTGCGTATCGCGAAGCAATCTGACCTCTCTTCAGAACATGCGCAAAAGCGGGAGCCTAATGCATTGAGGATAGTTCCAACAAAGTTTTTATTCACATTTATCTCTCTCAAACTTCACAATGCTATATTAACTCGTGAACAAGCGTCTAGTAGGAACCAAATGTACTGCACGAAAGAGAGAAAGGAATCCCGTGAGATTGTTGAACACTCTTTTCTCACAGTTGAGAATGATACAGAACCAAAATGGTGGATTTACAAAATGTACAATCAACCAGACCATCAAAAGGATAGTCAAAACAAAATAGAAATAAAAGTGGCTTACAATATGAACACTAGACTAGTGTCAACCTTTAGGAAAAGATGGTTCAATATGGCTTACAAATCGACGCAACAAAATTGAATGCATCACAAGAAAGTGCTTTTATGCATACATAGCTCAAATTGTAAGGAATGATAAACAGTAATGGTTATATGAATCTTCCCACCCTCAGCAAAACCAAAATAACTAAAATTTTCTCCTAATGTCTAAACTCAGAATTACAAGTCCTTAACCGAGGCCCTAGGCATCAAAAGGAAAAATGCGTTAGAATATTGAGGTTGGCCACTAATATGTAACCCAATACCTATTCCAAATCTTTTCGCAACTTGGCAACTTGCCTTCGCCATTGACCAATTGGCATCTGCAGCAACAGTCAATATACAGCTTTCATTATAATACTAAAGAGATTCAGGAGTTCTTGATATATAATCTAAGGACGACAAAATTTCTTGGATCTAAGAAATGAAGAAACTTACAGCAGGGAAACCACCGTAATCCCCAGGTTCAGTAATGTTTTTGGTGACGCAGCTGTTGGCAGCTAACCTCACCTAATGGTACAAAACATTATTTATTAGACAACAGTATAAAACAAATAGGATTAAAAAGGATAAAATAAAAGTGACAATAGAATGTCCGGTAAAACTATCACCTTGATCAACTACAACTACAACAACATTACGCATTGCCTTAGAGGCTCCCGTCTATGGCGGGATATGGAGGGTCGGATGTACAACCATACTCGTGTTAAAAACACACAGAGGTTGTTTCCTTATGACCCACAATGATGCGTCAAACTATGTTGATCAACTGCTACTTCACAATATAAAAAGCGCAGCCAATTTAGTGAGTCATTTTGCTTTATTCCATCATAATCCAAAGTCAAGGAAGAGTGTGTCCTTGACTCCATTGAAAATGGAAACTATCACCATGATCAACTAAGGAACATTATTGAGAGTTATACTTTTCAAGCCTCATGAAACAGACAATATGCACACAGAATACGGTAACTAGTTTCATAAGTGCATGGGACTACAAAGATGTTCAATGCTAAATATAGTAATTGTAGTCACTAGAGGTAACAAACTTCAATGGTTCAACCTTGATCAACAAGGACATGGAGCATTTGCAACAATAACAGTTCATGCCACTGTGCAAAAATAACCAAGTTCACTGAAGTCAATTCTATTGTATTTCACTGCAAACCTACACATATACTACAACAACAACATTACCCTATTGCCTCAAAGGCTCCCGCCTACAGCGGGGTATGGTCGGCCAGATGTACGCAACCATACCCATGTGTTAGGAATACATAGAATTTGTTTCCCGATGACCCATAATGAAAATTACTTGAAGCTGTATCGATCAACTGCTATTTCACAATATAAGAAGCGCAGCTAATTTAGTGAGTCATTTTGCTTTATTCCATCATATTCCAAAGTCAACCTACACATATCAATTAATATTCACTGCAAACCTACGCACATATCAGCTAGTGCAGTGACACTCGTCTTAGATAAATATCAATTAGTCTGCAGTATTTCCTCAAAACGTCAAAGTTGATGTGCACTAGTGGATTCAAAAGCAAAGCAATTATAAAAAAAGCGATACATTTTCCATCCCACGAGCTAAATGAGGGAAAGAATATGGATGGTTTCTTTCCATGAAACAAGCCACATCATCATAGATTACACAAACTGGTGGGCAAACTAAACAAAAAGATGAAGACTCCATGTGTAGAAAGTCCAACTTAACACTGGCTTCTGCCAGAGCACTAACTGAGATACCCAAAGTGATGAAATGAACAATGCCAAAGGCAAGTTTTCAGACTGCGATCGAAGTGTAAATCAAAGAAACAACGATTCTCTTTTGGAAATCCACTTTAAGAAGTATCGATAAAGAAAAAGAAAGAAAAGTAACACTAATGAAAGCAACGTATACCTTGGGCACAATAGAGATGTGATCCCTGATCGCAACTCTCCCCCCTAAAGTTACATAATCACCTATGCTAAAAAGTTACCAGGAAAAATAATGAAAGTTGAGTGAACTTCCACCACAGAATCACAAAAAGCTTCAAAGTCACATAAAAAATGCTTAAAACAAGAAGTAATATACACTGCTGAACCCGCGATTCCAACTTGCCCACAAATTATGCAGCTCTTCCCCACGACAACATTATGACCGATCTGAAAAAAGCAGATCATTTGAATGTTAAACTCGATTATGGCTGTAATTTGGATTATCAGTTGAGGCATTGCAACTATAATCAGAACTGATCCAATTAGGGTTTAAAATGAATTTGATTATTACGCTCGTTGAATTTCCACTTAAAAAATTTGATGTCATAAACTACCAATGGTAATAATACAGTTTAGACTGGGTGTATTTCCACTTCCGATATGCCTCTATATGCTTTATGTCACTCCCTATAAATTTTGCAATATTATACTCGTATTATCCTTGTAATAATCTCTATAACTTAAAAGCTATCAACTTTCACCAATTATACCTTTTTTTCCTGCAATTGCGATTTTGCATGTGGTGCAACAATAGAGAGAAATGTTGGTTTAAATTTTTTGAAGGGGTATAAAATTTTTATTTAGAATATTGTTTTGATGAGAAATGGAGTCATAATAACTTAAATCATGATAAAGAATCTCAGCACAAATGCAAGCCATAGTAGCTCAAGAAGAGGATATACACCTGCACCAAATTATCTATTTTTGTGTGGTCTCCAATGGTTGTATCTCTCCAACTGCAACGCAAACTCAATATAGTTAATTTCAAGAACAAGAAAGAAAAACTGATGAAGCTTAAAGAAGAAAGGAACTACATTATCAATGGTCATACAGATGATAAAAATTTTGGAAAAGTTACAAAATTCTGCCCAGGCAGCAAAGAAGCAAATGCACAAAGAAATGAGAGCTTCTGAGGTATCTTGGAGACAACTAGAAACAAGATATGTAAGAATAGAAGAGAGATATGTGTCTTCAACAACTTCCACTTGTTTGAGTTGATATGAGAAACATTACTACTTATCTAACAGGATGGAACAGACACATAAAATTGCTTGACTGTAGAGAAACAATGATAGCTTTAAGTTATGCTCCAACTTCAAATTGGCATTTAAAATGAGGAGTACGAAAAGTTTTTCTGGTAAATGATGTAGATGAAAGGAAAGAATAGAGCTCCTTTAAAGACAGCTAGGTAGTATGACAATACAACATATAGTATGAATAAAACCAGGTGGTGGTGGCTGGTTGTTGTTTTTGTTGTCAGTATCTACCTACAATCCTCGGCCAAAAATACTGAGAGCAACTCCATGAAACTAGCTATTGTCCGTTTGGGACATGATTATAATCTTGATTTTAGATATCTGACCAAATAACGTTGATATAACATATTATTAATATGGATGATATAAAATATTTAATATTCTACTCACTTTAATCCCTGAAATGCACTCTTCAATATAAGGTAATTGGTCTTTAACAAACAATGCCACTAGTTTGCATGAATGTATTTCTCTCATATGGTGAAAAAAAAAATGAGAGAGAAAAGATAACTTTTATCAGGAACTATGTTCTTTGTAACTCATGATTACAATCGTGGAAACAAATACAACCTTGAAGTTTTAGGAACTATACCTGCCCCGATCAATGCAAGTGTTTGCACCTATTTCCACGTGGTTACCTAACTTTGCTTTCATATTCTGAAAAATGGAGGACAAAAAATGCAAAATAATCATTATTAAATGGCAGACAGCAGGAAATAAAAATATCAAAAAATGCAAAAGCATGACAATTCAGCGTGTAAAGACCCCACAGATATTCATGCACAATGCTGATGCTGGATTTTCAACACGAAGTATTCACTTTGATGCACAACAAAAGCTACATCCACCACACACACACACACACAGAGAGCAGATTGCATAGTTGTCATTGATTGAGCAGCATTTACTACTGCTGACAGGAATATATTACAGAAAGATATGACCTAACTTGAGAGAGAGAGAGAGAGAGAGATTGACATAGATGTCTTTGATTGAGCACCAATTAGTATTGCTGACAGGAATATGTTACAGATGGATACGACTTAAACAACTTGCTAGAGTATAGCTACTAGATCACAAACCTGAGGTTTTTTCATCACATTTCCCGCTTTGTCTGTTAGGAATCCAAATCCTAACACAATACAAGCACCAGTGCATGAGACATGAACTCAGAAGCAGCATTATATTCATAATAACACACACTAATTAACATTGTTAGCTTGAATTAGACAAAGACGTCCCTCCTCACCATCTTGACCAATGCAGACTCCATGATGAATGATACAGAAATCACCAACTTCACAATTGGAAAGTGAAACATTACACCTATGAAGCAAAAAGAATGATGGTAAGAAAAAGGTGAAACTATCCAATTAGAGAACAAAGAGACAAAGGCTGCAGATAAAATGCTTGAAGGCCATGAACACAAGAGAGCTTTCATTTAGGGATTCAAAAAAGGCCGTTGAAGTTCGTGGCATCAACTAAGATAAGCCGTTTTCCAATTACCCCTTCACCTTTTCTTTAGGGTAAAAGAAAAGGCCCAAAAAAAAGGTTAGCCAAAAAGGCAAAATGTCGTAGATGTTTGACCTAGAAATTATCTAACAAAATTTGATGTTCCACCCACTACAAGAGCTCAAACAAAAACCATTTGACAATATTAATCTATGCCCAACAGGATTCAATTGAAGCGACAGTTTGAGAACTAGAACAGACACTGATATCAGAATGTATAGACCGGATATAGCAGCACAGACAGAAACTGGTTTCTTGATAGCAGAAGCAGATTTGTGACAACTATTACAACTATTACAAGAAGTAAAAAATTCTGCAGTTATGAACCATACTTTTCAGGAGGATAAAATTTTGAAATCAATATGACTGCAAAGGAAGCATGCTACTGAAAGAAAAGACAAGGGCAACTGATGATACCCTAAACTTGTTGATCGACCAACAGTAACAGAAGGTCCGACAATAGTTCCAGAGCCTATATATACATTGGGGCCTACTAGAGCTTGAGCATGAACTACAGCACCAACTTCTATAACTGCGGTTGGATGGATGCAAGCTGCTGCATGGAAAGTCCCACTACCATTTGACCACTTAGAAAACTCCTCCACAGTCTTGCCATCATCTAACCTTCAATTAGTCATAGTTACGCTGCCAGTTAGAACTGAAGACAATACACCTTACTTTAGAAAGCAACTGTCAAAAAAAGAAAGACAATAGTGACAAGCACATAACATTAACAGTAACAACACAGTGTCATGACAAAAGAGCATGTACCGTTACATTAATAAAGTTCACTTCAGCAACATAATGACGAGAAACATAAGTGGGAGGTAGAGATCATTGATATGCATGTGCTTTTTAAATATATCTAAGAAATTATTTTTAATTTTATCAAGTTATAGAATGATTAACTGATAATCTTAAAAGAAAACCAAGCCTCCTAAACTAACCCTTCCGCTGAAAGGTACATCAAAGGCACAGACTTCTAACCCCTTTTTCTGTTTAGCAAACTTAGCAAAGGTCATCATTGTTACTTATAAAAAAAAGGTCATCATTGTTTAGATACTGAAATTTTGGGTCACTATTTATGTATGATTTTACTACTAACTAGAAAATCTGGTGACAGTGTTTCATGATTGGGCCCAGGAGTCTGTTTTTAATGCCAGATTATGCCGAATTCTTCTGTAGCTAAAAAGCATCCAGGAGCACAAGTATATTTTTTCAGCAAAATGAGACCAACAGTTTTGATAAAATAAAATCCATCATCAGACCACATTAATACCCCCTAAAGAAATTAGAGAAGACCGGAGTGTTTATTTCAAGGATTACTAAAAACAAGAGTAACCTCAAACTGCAGTCTTCCCTTTTCCCCACAACCGAGATAGGAGTAATAAATAGATCTCTTTCAAGATCAGAACATGATTAGCTGCGTAATGTGTCCTCAGAATGAAACGGAAACTATGCCCAAAATGATGTCATTCTACTGCAATACAGCTTTCTGGTAAATATGTCATCTTGTACACGAAATCCAAATTAAAGAAAGTACGTCCAAGTTAAAAGCTTTCTTCATCTAATAAATCTATTGAAACAATTTTTTCTCCTATATAAGCCAAACGATCACATAAAATCACAACTTGAAACATCCATAAGCCAGATATGGAACTCCAGCATTGCTGTGAGTAAATTATTACTCCAAATTAAAGTGCTTTTTCTGTAAAAGTTAGACAAGTAAACATACCCAAATTGTAAGCCTCAATTATAACAGCAGCTAAAGTGGGGAAAATACAAAATAAAACTAAGACTCCAAGAACAAATCTTCACGAAGTAAAACCCAAATCAAATTGATCAACCAAAGTCGTAGAGGCATTTCAACAAACAACTAAGTGTTACACTAGTAATAGAGAACTCAGTCACCAGAATAACGTAAGGAGAGGAGTTTAAACTCACCGGACTTATGCAAGTCATTTGGCTGCTTCCGAAAAGTTTGACCCTCACAGAAATGGCGCTTAAAACAAGTTGCTGAAGTGGATATACTTGATCTTCGAATTGAAAAAGCATAATGCTTTTTCTCTTTCTGAAGAACGCGGGCTAAAGATGAAGTTGATAATGATGCTATACTGCTGAGTCGTTTGATCCAAAAAGCTAAAGCCATTAAACCAACGCCCAGAAAAGGGCCGATGTAAATCAGCTGGAGTATAAAGGGTAATACTTAAGAATCCCCAAGTATAAACTGTAAGCTATTGAATTATTCAGCAACGAACAGGAGTTCAAGGCTTCAAGCAGGTAGTATAAATCTATTTAATTTTTTTAACCTAATATAAATTATATTATATTTAAAATCAAAATGAATTTTATATTTTATTAAAAAGCAACTAACATGGTCTTTCATTTGAATTCATCCAGGTAGTTTTCCCCTCTTTTGGCATTGAATTAACAAAATAAGTAGTTTGGCGATTATAGTCAGATTTGGATTTGTGGTTATAGTAATGTTTGGTGTAAATCATATTTATTTTTCATTCGATTTAAAACATTTAACATAATAAATTCAGTACGATAACATTATCAATGTACAATACATAAAAGACTAATATTTTAATCATTTTCCATAAATACTTTCACTATTTTGTAAAAAAATATTTTTATGATATGGTAAACGTATGAGTAGAGGTGTTACTGAACCGAGCCGAGCCGAACTGAATACTAGGTTTTTAAATTCAGATTCGTTTAACTAAACGAATTGTTTGGCTTGGTTTGTTTAGCTAAACGAGCTTTAAAATTAGTTCGAGTTTGGCTCGATAACACTATAATTGTTTAAACAAACCGAACAGTTCGCGAACAGTTCTACTCGTTTAACTAAATGAACCTAAATAGATATTTGAATTCGGCTCGTTTAAGTAAAATTAACAAACAAACTCGAACCAAATATAAATCGAACTCGAATAGTTCGCGAACTATTCTGTTCGCTTAACACTCTATGTATGAGAGAAAAAGATATTACTATTAAAGTTTCAGTTATATTAACCAATCATGTTCATTGCTCCCCCCCCCCCCCCCCCTCATTGACCTTGCTTGTGCCTTCACCTGTTCAGATAAAGAATTTATGCATTCTGTTTTCCTGTGGTAAGTATCTTTGTCAATCTTCAGTTTCAAGTTATTTTGGATATGGGTAATTTTGATTAGTTTTCTTGATATTTTCTCTACTCAGCCCCCGAAATCTGTATATCTATTGGAAATTAGAAATGAAGACAACAATTAGTTGTACAAGGACGATGAAGTACAGCAAGTATTAATGATGAGATATAAGCAAACTTTTTATTGTACTTGTGGTTCATTCTAATGTTCTAAATTAGCATTCTTTTTTCTTTTCTTTTGAAGTAGTGACTTGTGACCTCCATGCTAACTTCGTTTATCATGAAACACGTGGCAATTTTAAAATTGTCGTAGAACAATATGATTAGTCGCTCTAAAAGCAATCAAATGTATAAGACATACGTAAGTTCTTTTTTTGCTTTGCACATAGGTAAATATCATATGGTATCATATAATTCGCTATTACTTGATGCGCTGTTCTTCGAAGTTATCATCGCGAGTAATGATGACATGACATCATTTAATTTACTATTACTTGATGCGGTGTCCTTTGAAGTTGTCATCACGAGTA
The DNA here is from genome assembly GCA_036186865.1 of Eustoma russellianum. Lineage (NCBI taxonomy): Eukaryota > Viridiplantae > Streptophyta > Magnoliopsida > Gentianales > Gentianaceae > Eustoma > Eustoma russellianum. The sequence goes on along the minus strand of AP025066.1, from coordinate 31,778,739 downwards.
ACGATGACATATCATCATATGATTCGCTATTACTTGATACGCTGTCATTCAAAGTTATATCATCACGAGTAATGATGACATGACATCATATAATTTGCTATTACTTTATGCGTTGTCCTTCGAAGTTATATTATCACGAGTAACTCTGACTATGATTACATGGACGTCAATCTTCAATGCATCCACTCTAGTACTTCAAACCTTGACAAACTACACTTGATTCTGTTCATACTATTATAATCTTCTTTCCCTCATTAATTGGGGACGGGGGAGAGGGGGAGACTTCTATGAAGCAATGCTACCATCATCTGCTAGACACTACTAGATATTCTCTAACCTTTGCAATTAAATGCTTCCTGAATTCATGCATTGAATAAAAAGCTTGGTTTTAGAGATTGTGATGAATAATAAGACAGTAGTTGTAATAAAAATCGGACTCTAATCAATGAGGAATCACATCTAACCACTCAACTTGATGAACTGTGATTACCACTTGATTTAAGAGATCTGACGGATTGGATTACCTTGACTTCATCTACTTCAACAGTGACCAACACAGCCTCTTTGGACCTTGTAGCCAATTGTTAAAAACTGGTTTCATTGCCATGGATGGCATAAAGTTCGCCACAACCTACAATTATGAAGTATGTTCCCATGAATGAAAGTGTTGGTATTGAATTTTTGTTGCATTAACAAAATTATACAAATATATATAATATCGCGTTACAACAACAAAAAAAACGTTTACAGTGTATTTCTGTGTTTGCGTAAGATCCAAATAAGGCCGAATCGCTTCACCGTTTGATCTGCTCTGCGGTGAACCGAAAGTTACAAAGCAGCACTCTGGAACACTGCTGGAAAACGTTACAAAGCAGCAGAATATCCCGGTCAACTTCTTCCGCCTACCCTCCACTCTCTCTCTCTCTCTCTCTCGAATCTGTTCCGAAACCCTAGTAGCTAAATTTTCTGAAGAAAATGGCCAAGCCTCGTGGATCTGACCCGAACCCGCCTGTAGAACCCGAGGAGGCATCCGAAGATGAAGATACCTCGTCGGAAGAAGAAGAAGGAGAAGGAAAGGTTGCAGCCCCCGAATCCAAGTCGGAATCAGACTCTGAATCCAAACCCGAAGATTCCGAGAAACCCCTCTCTGCTCCAACCCAAGCTGCAAAAAAATCAGATTCTTCTTCAGAGGATGAGGCTGATTCCGAATCCGAGTCAGTCGGCCCGGGTGAGAAACCCGACCCAAATGTCAAGCCTATTGCTACCAAGCCAGTGGATGACTTGCAGAAGTCCACCGCTGCAAGAAATCGCAGATCCAAGCAAATTTTTTCTTCGCCAACGAAGTCCGCCGGAGCTAAGCGGCCGGCCAGTCCTGAAACTGTTGAAGATGGTGAAGCGAAGGAGACGAAGAAGTCGAAAAAGAAAGAACCCGAAGATTTAGAAAAGAAAGGGACTGCGACTGAAGAATCAAGGAAGTCGTTTCAGAGGTTGTGGAGCGAGGATGATGAAATTGCTATCTTGAAGGGAATGATTGACTATTCAGCCAAGAAAAAGGCTGATCCCGTCGCAAATTTGGATGCTTTTCATGAATTCATCAAGAAATCTCTTCATATTGATGTGAGTAGGCAACAGTTGCAAGATAAGATTCGTAGGTTGCGCAAGAAGTACTCTGCCAATGCAGAGAAGGAAGGAAAGGGGAAAGAAATGATTTTCCCAAAGGATCATGAGCAGAAGGCTTATGAATTGTCAAAAAAGGTTTGGGGCAATGAGAATTCTACTTCGGGGAGGAAATTGGAGAGTCCAAAATTTAATGGAGAAGTGATAAAGAGGAGTAGGACTAAGAGCGTCAATGCTAAGTCACCAGTAGTTGAGATTGGGGAAGCAGGTGATAGAGAAGGGAAGAACTTGGGTGGGGAGAAGGTTCTGGAGATGCTGAAAGGTGTGAAATTAAGTGAACAAAAGTTGGGAATTAAGGAGTGGATTTTGGAGAACAGTGCTCATTTTGTTGATGGTGAGAAAAGGGCAAAGATGGATGAGAAGTGGAGGGATTTGATGTTGGAAGAGGCTCAGATATATGCAAAAAGACTAGAGCTAATGCTTGAGGAGACCAACTTGATCGTGGATGCGCTGAAATCGTCTAAAAAGTGAATGTTCGTGATTACATTTGAAGGATAGCTGTAGATTGTCAGTTCAACTGACACTTTCTGGATTAGAAGCGAAGCATTAGTTTGTTATGTTTTATCTCGTTGTATTTGCTGGCTATGTTGTTCTTTAAGTAGGATATGCTAGCATTTGGTGTACGAGACTGCTAAATGCAGCTGTATTAGTTCATGGATGTGCTTGTTTATGGGATTGTAGTTGGTTTGCTTTCTATAAGATGTTGTAGCTTTTGCTTTGCCATTGTTGTATGATAAGTATGAATTTTCTTCTATTATGTTAATGGGTCTGTTATTTTGTTATGGTGCTTAAGTTTAGAAATATCTGATGATGTTTTTGGAAACCTAGCTTGGTTCTTGCAAACATTGCGATTTTTCTGTGGATTGACATTTTATTTCTAATAAGAATGCTCTCTGAACTGGCCCCTTACTGCTAACATTTTTTTGGTAATTCAGTATACCTTCCTTCTTGTCAATTGCTTTTGCTTGGTTAGCTATCGTGTGAGTAGATTCTTGCAGGGTTTTACATGTGTGGAATGCTCGACTTTTTTTTTATTTTTTATTTTTTTGTGGTTATGACGCTTGCATATTTGAAGCGTGCATTAGGCAGAAGTTGTGAGTACAGTTGCAGATTTGGATCTTGGCTTCCTTGATTGCTTGATTGAGTAGCCTCATAGCACAGGTAGAAAGCAAGTACTCGGAGGATTTCATCTAGACCCTTTAAACAAAGTTCATATTCTTTTGGTCCCATCTTCCATCATGTACATTGTTACGATGGTAATGGTCAAGTCCTTTCCCTAAACGTGAGTTTGCCTTTTGGACCCGTTTGTGAGCCATATGATTTATGTTGACCTTTTTTCAGTTACAAAAGGTTTGAGTGGCTTGGGTTCAGCTAACCACTTCAGAATGGCATATTTACTATGTTTAATAGACTTTGCTTTCTATGATCTTGTCAAGTAAATGTGCAAGTGGTGCTAGAACTTGGATATTACAGTTGTGAGTTCAAGAACATTAGAAAAGAGTGTTGCTATTGGTACTATTGCTATGGTCGTGTCTCTTCTCCTCATGCGAGTTTGCTCTTATGATGCCATTCATTAGTGAACCATGTGATTGAGTTATTATGTTGGCTGACTCTCGCCCTTCTTAGACCCTAGGGCAGCTATTGTTGTCGTTGGGATATACTGAGTATGCTTGTTGTTGTACATTGTTCCCTTTAAGACCATTATTTAGCAGTGACCTTCTTTAGATTATTTTACGGTTACTCTGTTCAAGACAATTTTATTTTAATTGTAAATAAACTTGGGAATTTTATCAACTTCACTTAAACTATAGATCAATATGCCAACCATCAAATTTCTTTTGACCCAAGTAAGACTAGATGGACAAAGCAACGCCTGTAGGTTGTGTTTCTAGTGATATCAATAATAATTCACAAAGTTTAATCATGTTTTAGGTGTAACTATCAGGGATCATAGAACATTTAGCATTAACTACAAATACCTTTTATGAACTAAACTCAAAAAAGCATTATACAAACACGTGTATATACACACATACCTACTTACACTACCAAAATTGGATCGCATGTTTTTCGTGATTCTATCTTGTATGTCCTAATGATACTCAACCGTTAGTCCTCTATCCTTTTGAAAGAGCAACGAGTAAGTTTCCCTTGGCTTTATAGCTCTATAAATTCAGGTCGAATGAAGCATCTGGGAGCAACCCAGACCTACAGCCTAATATGTTGCTTTAGCCACCAGTGACTCCTTTACGTTTAATTTCTACTGAAACACACACAGTTTCCTCCAGGCAATATGCTGATATACACATGAAATGTCAAGAGTACGCTGTCCGTGTCCCTCAAGTGGGAGACTTTACGAGAACCAGCCAATCTCATGGCCGGTAAAGAAGAACTTCAACGTACGAAAAGCCGAGCAACCCTCCACCGAGATTCACAGTCAGAAAAGTTAGGCGTCGAGGCTCCTGTTGGCTCTGTTGGCGTTTTGGATAAGAAATATAACATGTTAATATAAACATTTTTTTTTTGCCAAATTTGTGTGGATGTAAATGACTCACTAAATTGGCTGCGCTTCTTATATTGTAAAATAGCAATTGAGCGACAGACGCAATTTTCATTATGGGTAATCGGGAAATAACCTCTGTGTGCTTGACAGTAGCCAAAACCAAAATTTTATTTTAGAGAAATGATGTGCATTATACATTATATAGCCAAAATTGCTCATATCCTAGCGTGTTTTTCGAAATCGTTCCGCACTACATATATTTTTCTTTAACAATAGTATTACTTCTTCACCATCGGTATCTTAGTTATACTTTCAAATATCTTTTCTGATAGAAAACCAGATGGTCAAGTCACTTGAACATCAAAATCTCTTATAATCGGGATTCCAATTATGCGTTCAAAATTTTTTCCTGTAATAGACCCGATACCTGATATTCAAGTCATTTGAACAGTATGATCCTGATACAAAGTACTTTTTATCTTTTTACCATCAAGATTAAGTTATATTGTCAAAAATCTTTCTCGATCATTGACGTCGTGGTCAAATTAATTGAGCACAAATGTCCATACTAAAAAGAAAGAGGTCCAGCCTCCGACTCTCTTGCATGCATGAAGGAGTTCTGCCGTTAAAACCAAAGATTGAACCCCAACCACTAAGGTCTCTGGCACACCCAGTCTCATAGGTAGTATAGGGAAGTAAATTATATACCCAACGGCCCGCTAGTAGAAGCTTGGTCATTTACACAGTATTCTGCATAAGGAGTCTCTAGCACTGCAGGCAAGACTACAGGCCAAGAAGCTCCATACTATGCACTTGCTGGGAAGGGACTTTCTTGCCTTTGGAAAGAATTGAACCCCTGAACTCTCTTTCGAGAACCCTTGTTCGGAACCATTTGCTCTATGTCTTTGAGACTATGCCGTTAAAACCATGGCCGATTTAGTCCGCGAATTGGATTGTCAGATGTATTGAAATTAAAAGTATGATAGTTTTTTTCTTCTGCTAATTTCCCTAGAAGCAACTTCCTTTATAATATGCAACGACTAGAATTTCCTCCTTGATTTTTAGTTAGGTAGGTTTACCTTTAGTAATGTAATTATTAAGTAGTTTATAATGAAGTATTACAATTTATAACTATTATTAAAGTTCTTGAGCCTTTTTAAATTTTTTAAATATTTTCTGTATCTTTCATGATTATTATTGACTTATATCACCTTATTTGTTGATAACCATATTTTCCTATCATCATTACAGAAAGTAATTCAATACTTCAAAAAACGTAGTATAGTACATGAACTCTTGAAAACAAAGTACATGAACTTTGTCCCCAAAAAAAATGTACATGAACTAATGAACATACATTTTCTAAACAAAAAAAGTCATGAGGACATGTTCCAATAGTTCATGTGGCGGAGGATCGGAAGAGTGGCGAGAGTTTTTTTGTCCTAAGCAAGATTTTCGACTCTTTTTCCAAGTAAACACATGATATTGGAGCTCCAATGCTTGAAGTAGGCTCATTGTGTCACTGACTGAACAGTCCAAACTCTGTCATAACGAGACTTGAAACTTAAATTTTATCTATATGGTACCGTGAGACATGCTGATAGGTTCTGGTTGGGTTTCCGTCCTAAACCTTTTTCCTAAACAAAAAAGGAATAAAGTAAATCCTTATTAGGAAACTAATCCGACTGGAGCCCACCTGGACTGCCGCCTGCCCGCAAAGCCCTCTCCTTTTTAACCCAAAAAATTCTTCTTTATTTTTCTCGTCTTTTCTAAATCACTACTGTTTCTAACAGTAGTATTGAGCACTGTGTTTCTTTCAATTCCTCCATTCTTTTGTTAATTCTTTCTTTTTGCGAAGGGAAAAGCAGAGTGTAGTCGTTTTTTTCTGTGTTCTTGGTTTTTTTAGAATTCAATTAGTAATGTCGAAGAAGAAGGCTACCATGACCTTGAAGGATTTCCATGGCGGCTCTATCCCTTCCGATCTTCCTCTCCCTTCTGCTCCTGGCGTGTGAGTCTGCAGTTTAACTTTATCTTTCGATTTTTGCGGTTAATTTTTGTTATTCTGTTTCATTGTGATTTGCAATATATGTTTTCGATCGTAAAGTTGTGAACTTGATATGATTCGCATGTTTCATGGATGTCTCGTGCTTGGGTTTTGTCGGTTGGCTTTTCTATTTCTTGGTAATTCATTGATGAGGAACAGATGGGTTATAAATAGTCAGATCTGATTCCTTCTTGTTGGCCTGCCCACATCGGGGAAACCCTTTTTTATCCCTTTATTTATATTTGTTATAAAATCAATCTATTTGAAGCTAAATATAGCTTCACTTTTGACGGTTCTTTCCTTTTGATTTGGGGCTGGTGGGGACAGGAGTAGTAATTTCTGTCCAATTCACACGTATGCTTGTAATTATCCAATTCACACGTAATGTTTCGAAGTTGATTAATTTGGATGAGGCGTTCCGATTATTAGTTGGAAAGTTTTTTTCCCTGATATTTTTTGGGTTGGTGGAGAGGGGGAATGGGAGTAATTCCTCTCCAGTTTCATGTGTAGTATATGGAAATTGATTAGCTCAGGTAGGTTCTTATTGATGCTGTTTTTGTCTTTTTCTCTCCCTTGAAAGCGAGTGCCTTTGTTGGATATAACTGCTCATTAGAAAGTTGAGTTTGACATCTTGATTACTTATCCAAATTGATCAATTTTGATGAGGTTTTCAACTTGAATAGGGGTAATTTGTTTTCTGCTTTTTTTTTTTTTTTGAGTAATAAACTCGTATAACTCCTTATCATGATACATGTGCTTTTTTTTTTTCCTTTTTTTTCTTTTGAATGTCACTTCCTCTATTGAATGTAACTTCTCATTACAAAGTTGGGTTTGACAGAATTGTGAAGCCATCAGAGCGCAGTAGTTATGATCGGCAGACATCATGGGGAAACCCATTGGCAAAGCCTGATCATCGTTTGCGTACTGGATCAGGTGGACCGGCAAGGACTTTTGATGACAAGGCTCCATTTATGAGCAATATCAGTCACATAGGCAGGAACTTTGATGAAGATGAGCGGAAGCCTTTGGACGGGATTTCAGTTCCCCGCCTTACATTCAGTGATGATAACGTTCGTGGTTCCTCAAGTCATGTCTTGGAGCCTAAAGTTAATTACTTGGCCCCTGGAAAGTCAGCTAGCCAATTGGTTCCAACTTCGGGAAGACAACCTTTGACTGTTTCAGGAAGTAATTCTTATGTTAGTAGGCTTTCTGATGCTAAAAGTAGTGTAGCTTCCGGCTCTTCAGTGGTTGGAGGATCTGGTGTAGGCTTGACTTATCAGAATATTGGTGGACCTACTGGACAGTTAATGTCTAGTTCATCTCCAAATGCATGGGGACTAAAAAAAGAGGCAGCTGGCCTGAAGGACCCAGCTTCGTCTTCTTTTGATGCTGTTCTAAAATTAGCACATGCCAGTGCTCTTGAGAAGGTCAATACTGGTAGATGGCATACCAAGCAACCTGATATTTCTCTGTCAGACATTGGAGGAACCCGCCATGCAGAAACTGAGGGTGTGCACTACACTAAGGAGAAAACTTTGTTCAATAAGAATCCTCATAGTACCCCAGCTGTGGTGGAGGGAATGGATTACAGCAAGGCAGCATACTTGAAGCAGGTTGAGAAGAGCGGCATTGTTGATGATGGAATAAATTATGGGGGAAAGGAAGCACCCAAGTACGAGAGGACTTTTTCTTCCGTGCATGTTGAGGTGAATGGAATGACTAGTTCAGGTAGTCTTGATGGTAGTCTTGATGGGGCTCAACCACCTCGTCTTTCTGTAAAACCTAGCGTATATGAGTCGCAACCAGCAGTGGTTTCTGATGCGACTGAAAGGCCCAAGTTGAAGTTACTTCCGCGATCCAAGCCGTTAGATGCTGTGGAACACACTGTGGATTATAAGCAGGTAAATGTTGTTTAGTGCCAATTACAAAAAAAAAAAAATGTTGTTTAGTGCCAAGTTGGGTGACTAAAGCTTTAGGTGATCAGTGAACCTTAATGTTTCTCTGTATCTGTTGAATGTGGGGCTATCAACAGCCTCCAGTTCCTGCAGAAAATCTTGTAATTGGTGAATTACATGGTAAAAATGATCTTGTGAAAGCAGTGGTGGTTGGACCTGACAACAAGAATCCCATCGGGGAGAGGCCAAAATTGAACCTGAAGCCCCGATCAGAGCCTGTCGAACACTTCGACGGGCATGTTGAAGGCAAAAGGTTCATCTTTTTTTTTTCTCATTAGCTACACTGTTAACATCCCCCCCCCCCTCCCTCCTCTTTTTTCCTTTTTCTGTTTCTCTATTGTTTCCTTTCTGTTTCTCTATTGTTTCCTTTTTGGCGGGGGGAGGGGAGTGGAGGAGGAGGTGGTTTAATTCCTTTTGTTCTCACGCCTTAAGTTTGATTACACGTCTTGCTTTTGTTGCATGCCTGATTTTTACAGCTTTCTTTGCATTGAGGGATTGTTGAAGCAGGTTGGAGCTTCTAAGAAGACACTATTGATTTGTAGATAAGGGATTATATTGTATTATTTTTCAGTATGGAAATTCCTCAAATGACTTCATTGCTTATTTTGGGAAAAAATGTGTTAAGATGTGCAGTCAACAAATTTTATCACATGGTGGTTAAAGTGGATAAGTGTATTAGACTTTCTTTGTGATAGAAAAGTACCTTCAAAAATTACAGAGAAGTTTTACAGAATGGTAGTAAGACTCGCACTACTATATAGTCCTGAATGTTAGGCAGTGAATTATTATGATGAACAAAGGATGCGAGTTGTGGAAATGAGAAAGTTAGGATGGACGTGTGAACATGCGAAAAAGGATAAAATAAGAAATGAATGTATAAGGATAAAAGTTGTGGTTTTTCTTATAGATGAGAAGATGAAAGAGTCTAGGTTAAGATGATATAGACATATGTAATAGCATTCTGCAGATGCACCTGTTAGGTGATGCGAGACAATAAATGAGGTTCATGTTAAACGTGGAGAATGAGACTAAAGAAAACATGGAGAGAGACAATAAGGAATGATGTGACTTATATGATAGTTGAGAAGCATATGGTCATATAGAAATGCATAGGAGAATACACTACACAATTTATACAGTATAATACACATAAGTACACGCATATTTATACATTAGGTTAAGATGATATAGACATATGTAATAGCATTCTGCAGATGCACCTGTTAGGTGGTGCGAGACAATAAATGAGGTTCATGTTAAACGTGGAGAAGGAGACTAAAGAAAACATGGAGAGAGACAATAAGGAAGGATGTGACTTATATGATAGTTGAGAAGCATATGGTCATATAGAAATGCATAGGAGAATACACTACACAATTTATACAGTATAATACACATAAGTACACACACACATTTATACATTAGGCTTATGCATAAGAATAGAGTTAGAATAATATTGGATATCACTATTTTAGCGATAATGGGCTTTTCTAGCAGTTGACAATGGTCCAGGCTGTGCCACTAGCACAGTTTCCAGCCGTTAAGGCTGAGTGCTTTGCTTCCTTGTATAAGGAACCTCATTTGCATATTCAAACCAAGTCTGAAATGATAATCTTTTACCCCTCCAATTTTTTTTTTTTTAATATGATATCAGAGCCTTATATTCTATTCTACTCCATTTTGTTATGATGAAACATATTTTAAATGGCTTCAACTCCTGAAACATTTGCTGAAGGCAAGATTAATAGTTAAAAGCTTTATACAGACATGCGATACATTAATTAGAAACATTTGCTTCTGTGCCAAAGTTAAATGCTGTAAGAGTTATTTTCTCGTTAGCTATTAATCTAGATTAGGATTTGTTCCAACTATATGTTAAACATGCTTTCATAAATGGAGATTTACCGGAGGAAGTGTTTATGAAATTCTTCCAGGATTTTGTAATGGAACAAATCTAAATGTGACCTGCATGTTAAAGAAATCTCTTTATGGTCTTAAGCAATCATCTAAAACCTGGTTTATACATAAGAATAGAGTCAATAGTATTAAATATCACCATTTTAGTGATAGTATGCTCTTCTAGCCGTTGGCTGCATTATAGCTGTTGGCAGTGGTGCAAGCAGTGCCACTGGCACAGTTTCTAGTTGTCTGTGGTGATTGCTATGCTTCCTTATATAAGGAACTTCATTTGTATGTTCAAACCAAGTCTGAAATACTAATCTTTTAGCCTCCTGTTCTTTCTATAGGTCAGTGATAAAGCACATGGGAGACAGTTGATTAATGTAGCCGATATCATGTAGAGGATATAAGGTTTAAGTGAGAATTTTAGGTACTTAGGCTGGAATCACGGAATCACGGTTGAGATATGATATTTTTTAAAGAGATTATCTTAAAAGCACATGTTATGCATTATGCATTAAGACATAAGAAGAGGATATATTTTAAGCTTCAACTAAAAAAAAGAATAAAGAAAGCGCAAGAGAAATGATTGATCAATATAGCCAGTTCCACATTGTAGGAAAAAGGTTTGATTGTTGTTGTTCTTGTTTCTTATTTTGTAGTACTCTGTTGGAATCTATCACGAAAAGGGGAACATTAAATTCATTTGATATCTGCGTTCTTCTTTCCTTGTCATACACGTGATTGCCGAATATGTAAACTTCTTTGGAGATTGATTGCTTTTAGTTCTTCTGTCTTCACAATTTAAGCATTCATATTACTTCTAAAACTGCATCTTGCTTGCAAATCAACTCATTGCAGCTATGAAATAAGCGATATTGGCAATTCACAAAATATTTAGCTTTTTTAACTGTTAGCTGCTGAAGGTTGCATTTTAGTTTTAGAGAACCCAGCAGTATTTATAATTTCGCCAAAAAACATTGAAGTAGATGTGATGAGCGCATGTACCACCCCCCTCTCTCTTCTCCCCCCCACCCCACAATCTCCTCGCCTCCACTGTCTTCTGTTTCCTTTTTTTCTGGGGGGGGGGGGGGGATACAAGCAAGAACTCTATTCCTCTTTGTATATGTGCTTTCTTGGAGAAAATTGGTTAGCCTTATGTGCGTTGCTTTTCGTTGGCCACAGGAAAACGCTATTTGGAGGTGCTAGACCGAGGGAACTGGTAACTTTTCTTTCCTGTCGTCTTTTTTTTTTTTTTTCCTTTTATATTTGCCAGAGTTACGTGGAGTCACTGGGGTTGCATGGGTGGTTGGGCATGCTGGATAGAATTAGGTAATGACTTGGATGGACCGTGTATAGAGAACATAATAACATGTTATTCATTGACGGATGCAAGATTGATATCAATCTTACAAATATTACTTAATAATATGCTTATACTGTTTGACCCAAGATTTTCCCTGGCAAACTAAGAACTTCCCAGAATATAATGGAGGGATGTGAAGTACCTAAGTTTCACTTCCTTTCACTCCCAACCACCATTATTTAGCGTTTCTTTTCCTCTTCCTCCTCTGTTACATATTCATATTTTTTTGTGTCTGCATGCTCACTATGGCCTACTATAATGTTCCAAGAAGCTTTTAGTGAAAGCTTTTCTGTTTTGACATATGCAAGGCGCATCCGTCCTATTCCAACAAGAATCTGCGATCAAGTGCTGATTCTGTTCTTTACTAAAACCTTCTTCCCCATGAATTGATTGACTTTGAAAGATCATTCTAATTTTCAACTCCTTTTTTGTTTCCTACACCTTAGCTACTAAGACCCTTTTTTTTACATAGGGGATCCTATTCTACAGTGGTGTGAAGGCTTTTGGAGAAACTCGATATAGTTTCCTTTCTATCATTTGGCAATTGTCGAACTCTTACACTTTGTTGGGTTGGAGAAAACCGAAACTTTGTGTAGTATAGATATTGTACGACCAATTCCTTATGCTGTCTTGGTCACTTGAATGTGCAAAAGTGGCGTTTCTGCTTTTAGAACTTTCCCCTCTTGTCATTATGCCTTGAAGATTTTGCCCCTTTTTAATTTTTTTCCATATATAAGATTACACTAATGCCTTCGCATTATATGGATATGATCTATGGTGGAGGAGGTGTTTTTTTGACTGATACCTAATATGACTCCTAGGTTCTCAAGGAACGAGGCATGGATGACATTGCCAGGAATATTGAAGATTTGGCTCAACCTCCTTATGGGTAAGAAATATTCAATGGATGAATTCATCCTACCTCAACTGTTTATTAGAAGAAATTAGTTTTTACTTATCTTCATAGATAATACTCCATTACTGGCCTGTTGTAGGATCAAACAAGATGGTACAAAGATAGAGAAAATGACTGCTCCTTCTGATACGGTTCATCAGAACCAGAAGTCAGAAAATAATGCAATTGAACAGCGGAAAGGAAAAAATTATGATAAGCGAGATCTCCATGTAGATGTCGAGAAGACAGATGTTCAAAGGAGGAACTGGCGTGGTGATAACTGGAAAAACAAGAAGGAGACACAGAAGCAGCATAATGCACAGCAGCTGCAACAGGAGAGGCCACCTTCACCAGAGACATGGCGCAAGCCTGTTGTTGAGCAGCGTCATCCAGCTTCGGCTGATGCATCTGATATGCCCCAGCCGAGAGCTGCATCTGCTATTGAACTTGCACAGGTCTTCTCAAGATCAATCTCAGATACACCAGTTGTTGGCCGTTTTGGTGAGCAATGGGGCCTCCCAAACCGTCAGGTTCCCTTCTCTCGTTTGATAGCACCATCTCCGAGGCCTCAAATAAATGGATACTGAGTCGTTACAACCGATTTGGATTTAACATTTGAGAAAAAAGAGCAATTTCCCTTGCTTTTGTGTCTTGAGTAGGTAAGCATGTTGGAATGACAACGTGCCGTGCTGCTAAACTCTGCATGTCGAGTTTAAGGCTTGTTGATCTTTGTCCTGTCAACAGGGGACATCAAAGATCCTTGTACAATTAGCATGTCGAGTTTAAGGCTTGTTGATCTTTGTCCTGTCAACAGGGGACATCAAAGATCCTTGTACAATTGTATTTCTAAGATTAGATGCCGGGACATCTATGTCAATAACATTACTTCTTCTTCTCTTTTCTTTGTTTCCTCCATCTTCAAATGTAGAGGAAGAGGGGTGGAAACATAAAGGAAAGAGAATGGTGGTATACTAATAAACTTATATTTGTGACAGTGCTCTTGTAAAGGGTATATTTGAAAAGTGGATATTAAGATTTGTGACTCATGGAAACAAAAAAAAGAAAGGGAATGTGATGTCTATGTTTTTGATTTTATACTTACTGTTACGTTGTGTGTGACATAGTTATTAGTAAAATTTCGTAATCTTTGATTAACTCATGCATGAGGATCAGTTCTCGCTTTTGCTGGAGCTCTTTCAAGGAAGACCATGTCTTTTTCTGCTTATCTCCTAAACAAATTATAAGGTGCTGCCGAATTTTGGTTTTAAAATTTTCCTTCTCAGTTCTGGTTTTTGGTTCCGGTATGAATCAGAAATAATCACGCCTAAACAGAAGGGAGGGTGTGTGTGTATGTTCTTCAATGACTCAGTAAGTTGATTGTACTTCTTATATTGTGAATAACAATTGATCGACACAGTTTGACGCAATTTTTATTATAGGTCATCAGAGAAACAACATCTGTGTGTTTCTAACACATGGGTATGGTTGCGTTCATTTGATCCACATACTCTGTCATAACCGGAAACCTCTAAGAAACGGGGTAATGTTATTGTTGTAGTATATGTTCTTCAATGCAAAATATAAAATCCGAGACGAAAAGATAACACCTAAACGTAGCAAAAAAAAAAAAAAAAAAAAAAA
>AP025066.1:31713605-31764749 GCA_036186865.1 Eustoma russellianum | reverse complement strand
AAAAAAAAAAAAAAAAAAAATACAACTTAGATGTGAAAGAATAGAAGATTGAGTCGAAGGAAGATTAATCAAAATATAAACTTCGATGATGTAGTACAATATCACAAATGATGAATGATTGATTTTTAAATTAAGTCAAGATTTTTTCATCCACAAATTGTTAGGTGCTGTCTAATTAATTCTAAAAAATGTAAGAATGTCTACGGTCCTAGACAAAGACAAACATAAAATAATTCAAAATTTAATCCAGATGGAAAAGATTCCACAACTGTATAAAAATTGTTAATATTAGAGTATAACCTATATTACATTTTGCGACAGCTCACCAAAGAATTAGGGGAATGGAAAATAAGCGTGTGACAGACATGAAATCACAACTAAAAAACATTACTCAATTACCTTGGAAGCTTCCGTCTATGACGAGGTTTGGAAGATTCAGATATACGCAACCATACTCATGTGTTAGAAACACACCGAGATTGTTTACTCATGATCTATAATGAAAATTGCATCAAGCTATGTCGACAACTGATACTTCACAACGTAAGAACTGCAACCAATTTATTGAATCATTTTGTTTTATTCCATCATATTTCAAAGTTGAAGAACAGTGTGGCTTTGACTCATTTTAAATTGAAACAAGACATGAAACCACACAACAAAATGCAAATACGTGGGCCTTTTGAAAATTCATTAAATTTGGAATTTTCAATTGCAACATTCAAACATAATGATGGATGCTGACATTTAGCCTTTTCTTTTTTGACTAATACAAGGATTATATTATATAATTATACTAAGTTTTTTTTGCCGCGGAAAAGTTTTCGATAAGGAATGTACAAATTACTGTATACAACTAATTGTTTAGTCAGTAATTTTAATAATTACAAATAAACATGTTAAGATTTTCCATTCCACTCGCTCTTTGTCCATATGTATCATATATGATTTCATATTAATATGATGATTCCGTTTGTTTCCATTTCCAATAGAGTCAATGACATATCCTTCTTTGACTTTTTGACTTTGAAATATGATGGAATAAAGCAAAATGACTCACTAAATTGGCTACGCTTCTTATATTGTGAAGTAGCAGTTAATCGACACAGTTTGACGTAATTTTCATTATATATCATCTGACCGACACAGTTTGACGTAATTTTCATTATGTATCATCGGAAAACAAAATCTATGTGTCTTTAACAAATGAGTATGGTTGCATAATCCGACCCCTATACTATGCTATAGACGGAGGCTTTAAGTAATTGGATAATGTTGTTGTAGTATGCCTTACGTTGCGTGAATAGTAATAAATGTTCCATGACGCGTGACATTTTAATCTTTTATCCATATATCAAGTATGATTCTAATATTTTTATTAAGTAGATATTTATATTTTTAGACCATGCTTTTCACAGTTTTTTCTTACTAATTGGCATATTTTAAAAATATTCAATTCATATAATTGACGCTATGAACATTTTGCATCGTTTCTATCGACCTTCTTTGGATTATGTGTGACAATTACATCATCGACTTTTTAACTTTCTGTTCTCTCCTAGTACTAATAATGCATTAAATTTTCATTAATTTAATAAACGTAATTAATAAAGTTGGACCTTGAAACAACTAGTAAGTTTGTTGTTTTGTGGCCTCGAGGTTACAAGTTCGAGCCACGAAAATAGCCTCTTGCATAAATTATAGTATAAGACTGTACATCAGATAGTGAAGCGATCTGGTCCGTCTCCAGACCCACGTAAACACAAGAGTCTAATACAACCGGAACGCTCTAATAAACGTCATTAATGTTTTAAGAGTGGGTTACTATTGGTAGATGCTGTCCGCCATAAACTGAATGTTAACTTTGCCTGCAAGCAAACCATACGCCTAAAGTTTTCAAATTTTAATGATGATATTTCAATACTCTCTTTGTCACAAATTGACTGTCTATATTTTTATTTTAGTTGCTCTAGAAAAAAATTTACCTAAGATTCATAAATATAATTAAATTATTGTTCATTAATAGGATATGTCTATGTTTCATTATTGATTGAATAAGTAGTAATATACTTTTTACTTTGTATGCATGTGTAACTTTTGATTCTACATTAATAGAATATCTTATCTTTCATTATTCAAAGGAAAACTAGTAGCATTTATTTCATAAACACGTTAAAATTTGCCATTCGTCTTACTCTTTATCCATAAATCACGTGTGATTCTAAGATTTTTATTAAGTAGCAGTTTATATTTCTATAAACAAACGATCTTATTATTTTTATAATTTCTTATAGATTGATATTTTTTCAAATTATTCAACCAAACTCAAACAAGTGAGAGCCATTTACAAAGATGTTTGACCGGTTGAATGACGAAACTCATTGCTTGCGTTTCTTCTTGGAGGTAGTGTACGTGGCATTTACTTAACCGGCTGCTTTTGATTTAATTAAGAAATGAATCAGTTCTCTTGGAATTCTTGGTCTTCGAGTAAAATGTCATTTTTTGGTTCTCAGAATTTTCACCGTATTAATCCTAAAGAGTATTGTGTATGATGCAAATTAGAAGTCCAGCGGTATCCTAGGTTGAATGAGGACTTACGTAGTGATCCACATAAAATGTCCTCCTGCAAATCAGACATTCGGCATAGCTGCAGTGAAATGTCTACGTTATGCGTGTCTATATATTCGAACTTATGAACTCTTCGGCCTACCACCAATGACCTCTTGACCACATGTATGTTGACCTCTTGTTCTAACATACATGTTTCCGTTTTTCTTTGAAGAGTTTGACAGATAAATCCAATTTAAATTGGATGAAATATTCTTGATATAATCAGATACAATGGAGAGATGTATTTCAATTATTAAAATCTCAAAACAAAGTTCATAGTACATTATTATTCTTGTGTACTATTAATATATATTATCTATGTCACAAAAATATTGTTTTAGTTTGAATTGAGAATAATTTAAGGAAGTTAAATTTTATCGTCTATTGTTCATATTGGTTAATTGTGGTAAAATAGGAAGAACTCATGTAAGTGTTAATTGAAGATAGAGCTGTTAACAAGCTGAACTGATCCGAACAGTGGGTTTTTGACTTCGAATATGTTTATGTTAACAAA
The DNA here is from genome assembly GCA_036186865.1 of Eustoma russellianum. Lineage (NCBI taxonomy): Eukaryota > Viridiplantae > Streptophyta > Magnoliopsida > Gentianales > Gentianaceae > Eustoma > Eustoma russellianum. Next base: position 31,761,625 of record AP025066.1, on the reverse strand, counting down.
CAGTTCGGCTTAACTCGTTTAATATGTCGAGACTTCAGACATGTTTGAGTTTGGCTTGATAACGTTATAACTTCTTAAACGAGTCAAACTTCTTGAGTTTGATTCGCTTTATTTATGTAAACGCATCTGATTAGGTTTTCGAATTCATATCGTTTCATTATAATTAACAAACAATCTTAAACTGAACACAAGTCAGACACCACAAAAAAATTGTGGTTTGCCGACGAAAAAATCACCAACGAACAACGTATAGTCGTTGTTTCATCGGTAATAGCGACGACTGTGCGACAAAACTAATGTCATCGCTAATTGCGACGAAAGTACGATGAAATTCGTTGTCGCTAAAAGAAAAATAGTCAGTCAGGTGAATTACGTCGGTGATTTGTCGGTGTGTCGTCGCTACTCTGCGTGTTTTTATTCGTCGCTATTTAGTTTGTAACGCTACGTCGCTATGTCGTCACAATTGTGTCGCTAAAATTAGCCCCAATAAAATAAATTCGTCGTTTAGTAAGTTCTTGGCGTTGTGTATCGTCGTTTTTTTGTCAATGAAACCCGCATGTGGCAAATGTTTTGTTTCACTTTCCGTTCGTAATTCGATTTGTCGTTGTGTCGTCGCAGATACATCGAGAATTAAACACGTGTATTGATTAAGGAAAAAGAAAGCGGTGATTGGGAAAAATACTCATTCATTTAATAATAAAAAGTTACATTATCAAACGAAAAAATAAAAAAAATCTAAAAAGAGATGCGGAGATGTGCCATTCACTCTTCGTCATCGGACGAAAGAGTGGCCGCGACATTCTCCGCAAACTCTTTGAGAAGGCGCTTGAGCTTGTAATATCTAAATTTCATCTTCCGCAGCCTTCTAGTCATGTTGTGCAGTTGCCGCGACTGCTGCTGCATGTTTGCCATCAGCATACAGAAGTCGGCGTCCTGCACAGGCGTTTGTTCTTGATCACTCTGATGCTGCGGTGGGCCATAGGCAGATACGGAACCTTCTCGCTCAACCGATGGTACTTGAGGAGGAGGAGGCCCTTCTGGAGGGGCACTGATTGCCCGTCCACCACGCCTTGGGGTTCTTTTAAAACGACGCGGCATATTTTGATTATTTATAACCTTATATGTGTGTATGTATATGTGCGGATGTTTGGGGTATAAATAGTAAAATTAGCGACGACATAGCGACGACATAGCGACGTTTTTGTCAACCGTTAGGAATGTGCAGTGATGACCTTTCGGCTGTTTTAGCGACGATGTAACGACGAATTTACGACGTATATTCATCGTACGATGCAACCGTTGGGAACTGAACTGGCACTGCCGAATAGCGACTACTTGGCGACGGAGTAGCGACGAAACGCGTCGAATAATGTGAAGAGACGCTTTCCGTCGCTGTTTCGTCGGTAAAACGTCGGTAAATTCAAAAAAAATTCGTGCGTTGTAAGCATTGGGAACTGGACGGACTGCCTTTTAGCGACGACGTAGCGACGAATCACGTCGTACGGAGTGAAGAGACGTTTTGCGTCGCAATGTGGTCGGTACTTCGTCGGTAAAAACATATTAAACGACGTGTTTCGTCGCTGGTCGTCGATAAATCGTCGGTATGTGTGTTTGTTTCCGAGATTTGTGTTTCTTGTTCGTCGCCGGTCGTCGCGAAGTCGTCGGTATTGTGTTTGTTTGTTTCCGAGATTTGTGTTTGTTTGTGGTCGCTATCTCGTCGCTATTGCGTCGGTAACATTGCAGGCTGAGAACGATAAAACCATTTTCCTTCTTTTTCTCTTCTCCCATTCTTCTCTCATTTCAAACACATCAATCATCAATTTTGAACGAAAAAACCAAAGTGTGGAATTTTGATTTTTTCTACCACCGAAAAAAGATAGCTGCTGTTATTTTGAAGGTGTATCGAGAAAATAGATCCGAGGAGAAGCGATAGAAAGTGGATGTACCAGAGAGTAAACAACGGGGAGTGGTGTTTTAGATTTGTTGAAGGTCTCGAAGAATTTATGGATTTTGCGACGAGTAATGAAAGTGGAACGCAGATTAGATGTCCGTGCAAGAAATGCAAGAACCGTAAATATAAGGATCCGGGTGACGTGAGGGTTCACTTATTGAAACAAGGTTTCGTCCACAATTACCATACAAGGTACTGTCACGGCGAATATGAGAGGACGTCTACATCTGCAACTGTACACGTCGAAGGGGGACCTGGTCAGGTTGATGCCGAAGAAATATGCGAGGGATCTCACAACCCATACATGCAGATGGTGACAGACGCATCCGCCGGTGCATTTACCGGAGAGCAGTTGTTACAAATGCAGGATCCGGATGAACAGCCGCGTATATTCGTGGAGGAAGATCCGAACCCTCAGGCGAGACAGTTTTTTGAGATGCTGAACGCCGCCAACACGCCGCTGTATCCTGGTTGCGGTAGTCACACACAGATGTCCATGATCGGTCGGATGACGAGCATGAAGACGGAACACCGCATGACGGAGAGATTGTACGATGGGATGTGTCAGCTGATGAGGGAATCTCTTCCCGAAGGGAACACAATGGTCGACAGTTTTTATTCGACGAAGAAACAACTGCAGGCGTTGGGACTGTCGGTTCAGAAAATCGATTGTTGTTAAGAGGGGTGCATCATATACTGGGGCATCAACGAGGATAAAGACATGTGCAGGGTCTGTGGGACAAGCAGGTGGAGAACGAACAAAAGAAACCGGAACGTGCCAAGAAAACAATTTTACTATTTACCTCTCGCCCCTAGACTGCAGAGGCTATACGCATCGGATACGTAGGTTCTACTGGGATGAGTTTCAGGTATTCAAATTTGATGAATTTCACTTTTTGATGCGTAATCAATCATTACTTTTCTAACCACACTTTTATTATTCCTCCGTATGATAATTGCAGAAGGCGTACAGCTGGCCAGCCGACATCGCCCACGACGTGGAGCAGGCCTGGCGGCATAGGGCCGCCAAACGCTACGGCGACTTCGTCAACTCCCTCAAGACCAAGTCGGAGCGTGACCCCACGTGGATAAGGCCTGCCTACGTATCCGAGGCCGTCTGGGCGGCGTGGGTAGAAGGGTGGAGGGACCCTGCTTACCAAGCCCGCAGCGCCCGGAACGCGGCGAACCGGCGCAGCGGCAATGTACAGGGCCCAGCACCTGCCACACACTCAGGTGGTTCGGTTTCCCACGCCACCACGATGCGTTCTATGGTGAGTATTTTAATATTGGATTATTTAGATTCATTGATTTCATTGGATTATTTACATTCATTGACTTAAGTGGATTATTTATATTCATTGAGTTAAGTGGATTATTTATATTCGTTGATTTCTTATGTTGCGCTGTTGTTTTTTTGGTATTCGTATATGGTTACTTTAAGTGGTACATGTGTTCATTTGCCTTTTTATTTTTATTTTTGATTTGACTTGGGAGAGGCCTTTAAGGTCGGGATACCTCCGATAAACGAATAGGTCATGCCGAAATTTTTAAAATTCTGAATTTCACTAACATATTTTATTTCATTCTTTCAGCACGAGGAGACGGGGGAGTGGCCAGCCTCCTACGATCTCTTCTACAAGACGCATCGGAAGAAAGCCTCCGACGGGACGGAGGACTGGATCACGACGAAGGCCCGCGACATCAGTGTAAGTAGACTACGATATCATTTGTTTTTTCCTTAGTTTGTTTTATTGCTAAACCATAACAATTCTTATTCTCATTTCAGGACGAGTACAACAGATTACTCGCAGATAGGGGCGAACAGGCCGACAAGAACCGCGCTTATTGGGATGCGGTTCGGACCGTCGGCCCTCAAAATAAGAAGAAGAGAGAGGTGTACGGGGTTGGATCAGTAGCGCCGCGATTCTTTCCTGAAGTTCTACAAGTAGGTGCTTCCTCCGAGGCCAGCACCTCCGCGCCTTCTGCGACGCCAGAGGATATTTCGCGCCTGGAATCAGATAATGCGGCGTTGCAGCGTGAGATAGAGACCATCAGGACGAGGCATGAGGAGAGTGTACAGGCGCTGCAGCAGGCGCTTCAACAGGCGTTTGAGCATGCGCAGCGGCAGACGATGCAGGTGCAGGAGGCAACGAACCAGCAAATCTCGCACCTGTCGCAGGTAGTCATGTCTTTCATTTCCTGCTCCTCGCAGCCTCAGCCTCAGCCTCGCCCTCCTGATGGTCACTCTTCTCCGCATGATCCCCCTCCATCTTCCTCTGCATAGTTTTTTATTTTTTCATTGTTTGTACAGTCTATTTCATTTGTTGTATTGACATTTTCTTTGTACTTTTATATTCTATCTGACAATTTTACGGATTCTATTTCGTTTGTGTTGTTTAATTATACGAACTTGAATGCGCAAATACCGTATTACTGTATAATATTCGTACAAATGATTTAATATACAAAATAAAATATATTATAGAAATTAAATAATAATAAAAACCTTTTTAATTAATAATGTATTAATATTATTAATAAATCAAAAAAAATTTAAAATTTAATATTAAATAATGTATTTAAAATAATTATTAGTAAATTTAATATTTTTAAAAATAACAAATACCGACGAACCGGCGACGAAATTTTACTGTCGCAGATCGGTAATAAAAAAACAAAAATTTAAAATTAGCGACGAAAAGACATATAACGACGAAATTTTGCGACGAAATAAAACAGAAACAAAAAATAAAAAAATAATAAATAGCGACGTCAATACTTATACCGACGAAATTTTGCGACGAGTGTCTTTGTCGCAGAACCTTAATAAAAAAATAAAAAAATACAAAATAGCGACGAAAATATTTTACCGACGACACAGCGACAGAAGAAAACAGGTCGCAGACCTGACAGTTTCTCGTCGCAGTTTGGCGACGATACACCGACAAAATTGTTTTCGTCACAATATAGCGACGCAGTGCCGACGAAATTTGCTTTGCGACAAGCCGTATAACGACCTTCATTTTTCGTCGCTATTTCGTCGCAATATGCCTATAGCGACGAAATAGCGACGTTTTTTGTCTGTCGCTATAGGCTCTTTTTTTGTGGTGAGACTCGAACTGTTGTTGTGAATAATATTTGTGAGAAGAAAAATAGAAAGGAAGAACATATTTTTGAAAATTAATTTAATGAATCTAATTACTTATTTGAGAGTTGAGTACTATTGTTTGACTACTCGTTGACATGGTCCAAATGTTAACTTTGTCTTCAAGCAGACAGTATGGCAACATGTTTCCAGAATATGATAATCTCCTACCTCATGTTAATGTTATATTAATATCCAACACAGTTGTAATGACTCCAAACTGCCGACCATCGTCTCCCTCTTCCCCCAATCCCAAGAACATTTATTGCTATATACTATGAAAAAACGAAACAAGATTCAGAGTGTTATATTAATGCTTCAAGATGTATAAACCCACAATTTACCCTTCACCTACTAAAATACCCGTAATTTTTTCTGGGATCTAAGGCAAGATCCTCAAATCCACGCGAAATCACGATGGCGAGGCAATTTGTTCTTGTTTGCTTGGTATTAGTTGGGTTATCCATTTGGACCGGGTCAGTTCACGGAGCAAGAAGATCAGAATTATTAGTACCGGTTGATGTGATGATGGATGAAGGGGTAAAACATATGCCGGAGTCCGGGAGGGAGGCTCCGGCTCCGGCTTCGGCTTCGGCACCATTGCCGGGGGGATCATATGAGAATAAAGGGAGGCGGCACGTGGTGGACAACTCTACTGCTGGTGGAGATGTGATCATTGGTGGTTTTGCTGCTGCTTTTGTTGCTGCCGTTGGTTGCTATATCTTTGTCACGCGAAAAACGCAAGAGAAATCGTAGACAGTCATATGCGGCTATCGGATTAGATCACATGAGGCCAAAAGTGAGGCCATTTGTGAAGCCTATCAGCGCCTAGCAGTCGTCACGTATTAAAATTTTTAGGGGATTGAAATTTCTTTTAGTAAATCACTTTTTTTTAACACGTGACGGATGTTGATAGTAGGCCTCACAAATGGCTTCACTTTTGGCCTCCTGTGATCTCGTCCGTGCGCCTATTTCCTTCCTTTATGATCTTGGACCATTGGATTATTTAAATTTGAATGATGCGACTGCAAAAGGTGGCTGAGCGGGTAGTTGAATTGAAGAAAATCCCCTGATATGATCATGCAAAGGTTAGAAAGGTTCCTCTTATCAAAAATTTTCTTCTGGAAACATCGTGAATCTTGTTTCTTTATCAGATCATGATGATATGAAATGCTAACACATATGATGTGCATATTCTAGGAGTTACATATCATGTCAGATATGTAACTTCTAAAGTGAGAGAATATCTTTTCAGGTTCGAAACTTTGATTTTGTCCAAAGTTTAAATAATGTTCAACCACTCGGCCAAACGTTGGAAACTACCCAAGCATGTCTTCACCTTTTGGATGGCAGTTCTGGCCAAACTCTCCACCAGAGCCAGGCTAACTTATCTAGATGACAACACTTGCTTTTTATGTTTAGGGAGTCCTGAGACATGCGATCATATTCTCTTTCAGTGCGACAAGGTGAATGACGTATGAAAGTGCATTGTTACTTGCTTTGGCGTGCCAACTAATCTCGGCACGTTGAGTCAAATCATATCCTGGGGCCGAAGGCGGCCAAAGGGCAAGGCTCTGTGTGCCAAGACAAGCAAAATTATCCTTCTAGCCACACTCTACTTTGGCAAGGCAGGAACAAATGTATTTTTGAAGACATATCATTTTCATCTAGGGATGTAATTCATAGAATACATATCCATGTCTATCGTGTTATGTATAAGTTATACCCACATTTGATATCTACATATTAGTTGATCACTTTGTACTAGCTACTTATGTAGGATAGACACTCAGACAACCTCTTATCCACATAGATAAGGACTTTTGTATGGGTCGCATCTCTCAATGTTTTGATACATTAATGTAACATTTTCATTTTACCAAAAACGTTGGAAATTAAATGAAGCATATGCTCTGAAAAGTTACACAAACTTTATGATATCAAATGCAGAGGTCAAACATTGAATGCCGTACATGTGAGACTTCGGCCAAACATTCAACTCTTGCTTATGTCTTAACATATGGACTATGTATGATTGAAAGAATTAGCCTCGTGCCTTTAGAATCTTTGTGATTTTAATGATTTTAAAGGAAAGGAGAACGAACATATGAATCCATGATGGGAATACGAATGCGTGAATGGGAAATGCAAGTGTATGATGAGATATATATATATATATATATATATATATATATATATATATATATATATATATATATAATGCGTCATGGGAAAATACCAACGCATGTGGGGATGTACATATGTATAAGTTATTTGCTACTCATATTGGTTTAAAATTGTTTAATACCTACCACATATGCATAAATTGTGGTGGTTGTTGGATTGGTTAGGTCCACAACTTAAAACTTCTAAACTTTTGAAAACATGCAATCTCCTTTATAATGGGGGTTAGAAGAGAGAGAAGAAAAGAGATTGTTAGAATATAAAATGATTTTGATGAACTAAAAAGACGTTCCTAATACATTAGGCTTCCGCGTTAATGTAGGGTGTGGGAAAAGGCATCACGATCTGATATATGCAGCCTTACCCTACACTTTGTGCAAGAGGCTGTATCTGTGGCTCGAACCTGTGACCTCAAGGCCATACCAGTTGCTCCAAGACCCGTCCTCTTATGACTTTGATGAACACAAACTTAAAAATCGTAAACATGTTTGAAATTAGGGGTGTTAGTGAACCGAGCCGAACCGAATACTAGGTTTTCGAATTCAGATTCGTTTAGCTAAACGAACTGTTTGGTTCAGTTCGTTTAGTTAAACGAACTTTAAAATTGGTTCGAGTTCGGCTCGATAACCCTTTAACTGTTTAAACGAGCTGAACAGTTCATGAATAGTTCGGCTTATTTTAGTAAACGAACCTAAACAGCTGTTCGAATTCGGCTCATTTATTAACCATTACCAAACGAATACGAACTGAACTCAAACAGTTCACGAACTGTTTGGTTCGTTGAATTGAAATGAATTCAAAGCCTTCAGAAAGATCATGTTTGGTAATTTGGACAAGGTGACAAACGTTGTACTGAAAGGGACCATATTTCTGTCAAGGTGTACAAAAGCACGAAATGATGAAATAAATTTAAAAATTGTAAGTATATCTTTGTTACCAAATTATGACGGAGAAAGAAAAACATTGCAACTAAAGACAAACATATTTTACAAATATTAAACCATGTCGAGCTTACTACAGCCATATATAAATAACAAAAGTGGAAACAATAACGACAAGTCAAAAAAAAAAAACAAAAAAAAAGTGGATACAATGCGAAAACGCGTAAATTTCTTAAGCTGGCTCTTGTCACGAAAACACAGGAACGACTTGCAGAAAATATCGTTCCTGGATTCCACCAAGGCACATGAAGCGCCTAATGTAATCGTTCGAAGTATACTGACTTCCAACCACATCACCATCGTTCGAAGTACCAAATTGTGCAAATCATCAAAACTTAAACTTGTTCTAACAAAAAACTGTTACACTGCAACCACATGCACACGCACAGGCAAACACATGCATATATAAATATCCACATCATGTATGTATAATCTAAAACCTTACATTAATAAATCGAGTACCATATTGAATGTGTAACAATTTGTTACATTGACTCTTCAGCTTGATGGTTGATACCATTTATCCTAATTAAATGACCACATGATCTTGTTATCTACCAGATTGAGTAGAACAAGAATTATTAAAGAGCCTAGTGAAACTCAATGACCATATCAGTTTATTTGTCACAAATTATTAGTAAAATTATTCCATGTTAACCTGAGGGTGGGTGGGTGGGTGGGAAGGCGGTTAAAAATGTATATTGTGTGTGTATATATATTACTATTTAAAATATTGGAACCACGCCTGATATATAGATGAAGAGCAAGAAGAATGAGAAATTTAACATGTTTTTGGAACAAATATTACTACTTATTTCTTGAATAAAATACAAGATATCTTATGAATGCACGTGGTTAGAAAACTTCCTAAAAAACGGTTTTGGTAAATCAATTTAAGGAATCTTTGGTAGGAGGGTAAGGAAAGGAGGAATAAGAATCATTTTAAATGTTTCGAATGTTTGTGTGTGCTACATTGGAGTATCTCTATCTATATTAAAAAAAAAATATTTGAAAATTTTCATACCCTTCTTTATCCTTGCATATTATTTTGATTTTGAATTAACTATTGACTACTAGTATTCATTCCAACATTTATACAAAGCAACTATAAGTGTGTTCTTCGAACTCATAAACTTATTTCACGGTCTATAATTCCGATTCCGATTTTGATTTTCGTGTTTCAAACCAAAAGCCCGCTGTAATCGTGTAATGTTATCCCTGTGTTAAGCACACCAAAAAAAAAAAAAGGAAAGCTCACGCATCACGACAATTCATAATATTGTAATTTTCACAAGTCCCATGTATTTGCAGCTGTCACACGCTTATGAATTCCTCATGCCCCAGATTCGTTTGATGGGCTCTGTCCTGATAAATTTTAATATTATCAATAACTGATTATTAAACATGTTGACATCATACAAGGTGAACTCCAAGCAATCCGTCATGGCCTTCGCTTTGCAACTGCTAGAGGACTGGAGAACCTATATGTGTGGTCTGACCGTCTTAACGCAGTGGATCTCTTGAGTGCACGTGATACAAGCTTACATCCCCTTAGCCACCTCATTAAAGAATGTCAACGCTTGCGAGATTGCTTTGTTTCATGCATCATACAATTTACCCGACGCGAAGGCAACATGCCAGCGCATCATGCTGCTCATCTTGGTCTAGGCTTTACTTCTTTGTTTTCATGGGGTCAAAACACACCAGCTATTGTACTTGATTCTGCCTTTGCAGACATTACTCGATAAATAAAATCGCTTTCCCTCAAAAAAAAAAAAACCAATGTGGGATTCTCAATAGAAACTTCATAGACAGTTGAAACTTTAATTTCAGTCGAAATCAAACAACAACAACAAACATTACCTCATTGTCTTAGAAGCTTCCACCTATATTCGAGGTATAGACGGGTCGGATATACGCAACCATATCTATGTGTTGGAAACACGAAGATTGTTTTCCGATAACTCATAATGAAAATTGTGCGTCGATCAACTGCTACTTTACAATATAAGAAGGGCAGCCAATTTAGTAAGTCATTTTGCTTTATTTTATCATATTCCAAAATCAATGAAGAGTGTGTCTTTGATTCTGTTGGGAGTGGAATATGTGAAATAGAAAATAATTACTGATGAGACAAAAGTTCACTTGCTCGGATAAGAAGACTTTACAGTTGGTCAATAACGGTCAATGTAACTCAGGCTTCAGCCAAATGACTGGTCAACCTCGGCCCAGCTTAAGGGCTGCCTCGTCCGCAAGTCCGCCTCGGCCAGTTCGAAAGCCTCGACCTTCTGCAGCACAGCCGAAGCGAGTCATTTAGAGTCGCTAAAGTAGAGTAACACATAAACCAACGGTACAGTTTTGGTCAGCTCGGCCGCCCTTCTATCCGATCAGAAAGCAAGGTCAGACAACTCTAGTTTATTGGCTCAGATATCTCTTTTACTCAACTGCTCATGAAGCACCTCGGTTCGCAAGACCGTTCAGCTCAGCTCGGTAGATCTCATTGTTTCTTTTGGCCAAGCCACACTCAGGGCGATTCAGCTCGGCCACTGTACGCTTCGGCAGACCTAGCTCGACCACAGTATGCCTAAGCAGAGTCCTGCCACACAGCACACGTGGTGCCACTTGGCCCTCATGCAACCCAAAACTGCCAACAGCGCAGCCATTTATCTCCACATGTCAACCATGTAAGGGGGAGTTGCCAGTATAGCAACCCTTAAACCGCGTGGCTGTCATGCAAGCCAGGACGGCCACCTAGAATAGCCAGGTGTCATCGTCACCTCCACTCTGGGACACGCAGCTCTCAGCTTCAACTGCTATAAGTAAAAGCTTCATCAACAGAAGCAGGACCAGGTCTTTTTCCAAGTAAAAATACATCTCGGACTCACTAGTCCTCGGCTCGGCCTATGCCTTAGCCGACCCACATAAACAGATTTTATACAACCTTTATTCCAGCATGAATTATACACTAAAATGCCTCCAATTGACTTGAGCGTCGGAGGAGTTTTCCCGGAACATTAACCTGGGGCCTCTAATGTTACCTTTCCTTCTCAGGTTCCAGTGATGGATCCTAACGGAGAGCTGACATCATACCACAAGGATCGTCTCCGATCCACCTGGTGAAGATCCGACTTCATCAATTACTCTTCGAAAGTCTCAAAAACTAAAGATAGGAAATCCTCATATTTCATCGGCTAGGTATCTGAGATCGGCTTGAACACTACAAGCATAATCCAACAGCACACTTCATTGATGCATCGTCACAATACAAAAGTGTCAACTCTATATGGATGCAATTTGCAAGGGTGGTCCAACAAATGGATATAGCACGTACATATTTAAATGGGTCAAGGGTTGCTACCACTCTTCCGCAATAGACTTAATAACATATTGGTAAAAGGATAAATAAAAGAAATACAAATAATACGACTAACAATTTGTGTCAAACATATAGATACAAAATCTACTTGTCGACTAGCTGTCATCATAAGTTACTCGATGCAGCTATTGAAATCGATGAGGCAAACCTACTTGTCGAATTAGGCTGATTTAAGACTCGGTTGGTTTGATGATTATAGTCATGATATTTACAATTATAACTATTTGAAATTTAATTTAAATCGTGTTTAGATTTATTTAATTTAATTCATCTGAGTAATCAAATTTGATACATCAACATGAACAATAAGGGCCTTCAAAAAAAATGTGAACAATAAGAGATTATTCAATTTGCCAACGATCGGTTTTGTTATTGCAGATACCCAGCAGACTCAAACTGACATGAGATGAGCGGATTAGGCATGACCTATTAGATTTGCACCTTTTTTGAAGACATGGTTCAGGAGAGGAGTTCATGGAGGCAGATAATTAATGTTAATGAGGTTTATGCAGAATATATGGACACCTTAGAGTGTATTTAGGGGCTTAGATACTATCTACGGTTTAGGTAGACGTTGCACTTTTTGTTTTTGTTTTTATCTTTGTCTTGCATTATATGTGCATATACACGTTTATGACTATTTTAATCTAAAACTTTCTATTTGTATTGACTGAATTCTTTCACTAACAAAGTAGCACATTATATTCCTATTCTCGTGTCATTTATGCAGGTAACTATAAAGTCGGGGTCTCACTGAAAGCAAACTCTCTATCTTTTGAGATAGAAGTATTGTTTGCCTGTCGCTCACCCTCTACAGACCCTAACGATATCTTTTATTGCCGTTGGGACGTAGAGGGTATGATTGATTGATATAGATACGCACCTAAAGAAGTCCAATGAAGGATGGAAGTCTTTTCTGCTCTACGATATGCTTCACATGTATCCAAATTCAGAAAAAAGTCTACAAACTACTTCATTAAATAGATATAATGTTTATTTACGTAACCAAGCAAAGAATAAATGTGAAACATTATGCTACTTAATAAATAAAGTGATCTTTATTAAACTTCAATTAATTCCCATGCCTGCATTGGCTCCCATTTCTACTCTGTAAGACTATAATTATCTTCAAAGCTAGAGAAAATCCAAGGATTTCGCGGTGTAATTCTTATGTTTTCTTGTCCATGAAGCATAATCAATCATCAAGCATGCTTAATGCACAAATTTTACAATGGTCAATGATCAAGTATGATAAGTTGGTCATTGACCAATGAAATGTGGAGAAAATTTATGGGCCCTTTGTTTTGGCCAATCACCCCCTTGCTTGCATGTAGATAAAACTTATTTGTCATTATTTTATTGGTCCACTAGTTGGTCAATGACCACCATAAAATTTCTGTGCTTAATGGCATGCATAGTCAAAATGTTACATGATGAATTTCATTACCCTCAAGGTTGTTAAAATTTGGGCTTACATGAGGTGAGACCCATATCCACTCAAAACCTTAAGGCAATGGGTGGTTGTACCTCATCCTCATATAAGCCATGTATTTTTTCTCAAATTAGCCAATGTGGGATTCTCAATACCCGCCCTCACGTGGCAACGTGGCTTGACATACACACGCGCCTTATAACCCGCCCTCAATCACAAACCACAAGCCAGGCATGAATATCTGGACTTAGGTGAGGGAAAACATTAAGTGGCCAACCATAGGCCAGGCAAGGGGTGAGTCCACATTTTAAACTTGCTCTGATACCATGTTGAAATTTGGGCTTACATGAGGTGAGACCCATATCCACTCAAAGCCTTAAGACCGTGGTATCTCATCCTCATATAAACTATGCATTTTTTCTCAAATTAGCCAATATGAGATTCTCAATAAAGTTGGTAGTAACCTTTACTCCTGCTTATTTGCTCTTCATACCCAAATCCACTTCCGAAAAGGTAATCCGCCACGCTTTGCCAAGGACCAATTATACTTTCTTGATCAACATTCCCACCCTTTCCATGATTCTGTTGGTTTCTTTTGTGTAAGCAACGCCAATAACCAAAAATACCATCACAAATATCCCATAAACTATAGGATAAGGTTGCGTACATCATATCACGAGCCTCTTTCTGAACCTTGTACAAACGCAGAATTTTAGTTTACCGAGAACGTCAATATGCATAACTTCCAAACCTGAGCCATACAGGATCTTAGGAACTTCACCATTCATTCCATAACCATTTCCTTCATGTCCTAATCTTTTACCATAATCATAAGTAACAACTTGATCAACGTCAACGCCATCAGTCTCTACTTCTTTCCCAGGATTAGCATCCTCAACAATATCGACTAATTGGTTTTGGGTTTTGTCTTGCTATCATCAGGCTTGCTGCTGCCCTTCCCATTTTTTGTTGAGATTTTACAAAATTATAGAGATTCTCTCTGTAACGATACATTTTGCTGTCGTTGGGATATACTAAATATGATTGTTGTTGTATCGCCATTCTCTAGGTAAAGACAGGGAATTGATCCATAGGTTGCAAACTTTACGGTTTTCTTAGGAGTATATCATAGCCTCCACCATACGGCATTGGATCGTATTCATCGAATGAAGGCTCACTGAATCCTATGATAGAATAAGAGATTTTGGTTATATCCACGCTACCCTTAGTTCAATATCTTATAATATCCAAGATATATATATTTAAAAAAAAAGAAACGTTTCCGATTTATTAAACTTCACCATTTGCGTAAGGTTGTAATATTCAGGATATATTGGAAGAATATCACGTCAAGCTAATCGTAAGTTATATGAAAAAGGCCTATAATGTAAATAGCATGTTTACTTGGATTCAATTTTTTTTTTTTTTTTAAAAAAGCGCTCGTTGAAACTTATGACATTTTAGCATTTCTTTTCTTGACAATAAGTAAAGTTAAAATCAAACGTGTATGGTTACTTTTAGTAGATTTAAAAGGCGTGTTTGCCAGTTAATTGTGACGCATTAATGTGTCTTATATGTATATGAAAGAGAAGATAGTGTTTGACTTTTAAATTGATAACTGATATTATTGGCTCTCAAAATCAGTAGATAATATTAATCTTGTCTTCCTTATGTAATTTATCTATTCAACTGATCTTAAGAATTGTCTGCCGTATCAAGACAGATATAAATAAAAACAATATTCAAACCATTCATACAAAATTCTCCCTCAATGTTTTAGTTAATAACCTGTCTGACTTTTAGATTAATAAATGATATTGGAATGGCCGGAATTTGTATGCAAGAATAATCATATCTTCTTATGTAATTTATCTATTCTACCGATCCTAACATTTGTCTTGATATAAATTGTGAAGGGATGCTACCTGGCCAGCAAACTCATACTGCATTCGGAGAATATTGTAAAGGGATACACAAGAAACATACATAATATATATATATATATGTATATATATATACATACATATATATATATACACACACATATATATATACACACACATACATGCATGCTCATAATCTTCGTCAGATAGTCAAAATTGATATAAATTTATAAACTATAGTCTTAAATCAGTAGCCTTTCTAAAACGATAATAGGTACTGTCATGTTGAAAGAAACACCGATACATTGCATTTTCTTTTTTAATTTTATAGGAAATAACATCACATTTGATTATGACTTTATGTATTTATCTTTAGTTTGCCCTTGCACAAATCTTATTACTTAACGACAACCTGAAGACATTAAAAGTTTGTGATGCTACATCCGTAAGGCATAGCTCAGTTTGTTCGGAGGAACATATTTGCTATAAAAATGTAAGGTTTGAATCTCTCAGTCTGCATTGTGAGTGATTTATCTTTAGATTCCAGTGTGTGTCTTGAAGGTGAGTCCTTATTGCGGGTCTACGTGTTCTATGTCTCTCTTTTAGCAGACCCTGAATACCTAATTTACATTCTTCCAGTTGTTTCTTCGGACCATGGTGTGGGGTCTTTGGGGGTAAACTTCAACCTTTTTTTTTTTTTCTATGAAGTTTGTGATGCTGACTCAGTTTTAGGAAATATATTGCTAGAATTGGTGGTCGCTTTTACACTAGCAACACGGGAATAATACATTTTTCTCAATATTATCTTTTCAATTGCCTTTTTCAATATGAAACTTCATAGTTTTGTGAAGGACAACCGATTTGGAATACTATGGAATAAGACAAAATAACTCATTAAATTAGATGATCTTTTTATATTGTAAAGCATCAGTTGATCGATACAGCTTTAAGCAATTTTCATTATGGGTCATCTGGAAACAACCTCGGTCAGGGGCGTTCAGAGAGGGGGGGGCTGCCCCCCAACTCGGAGAAAAAATTTAGGTAGTAGGTAGATGCAGTTGTATTTTTGATTATCTAAATTTAATGTATCTGTTTTTTAATCCCAAAACTATCTCATGATATGTGAAATATGTGTGTGAGTAGGAACTAGGGGTTCTCACTACAGAACATTGCTCCGACTTTTTTAAATGTGGAATCCAATTGGAGAAGTACTATTCTGGTTGTACAGAGATGGTGAGAATATAAAAATTAGAAATACAGTATCGGGATTAGTTGATAAGATGGACTCTTTTGAGCTTGTATTTATCGGAAAGTTTATTTTACAAATTTTGGGAATGACAAATACTCTTTCAAAGATTATACAAATAAGACACCAAAACATAGGCTATGCTCTTAATATGATCAATGTGACAAAAAATGAATTACAAGAATATAGGCAAAGTGGTTGGGATTCTTTGTTGAAAGAAGTTGTTGAGTTTTGTGAAGAACATCAAGTTGATGTGCCTAACATGGATGATATTGTTAAAGGTCGTTCTAGAAAAAAGCTCAATGATGGAGAATCGACGACACATTTCATTATTTTCGCGCAGAAATTTTTGTTAAGGTACTTAATTTCTATTCATTGTAATTGATACGTACACTATTGATCATTGATTTGTCTATATCTTGATTTTTTTCCATATAAAATCTTAGGTAATTGACATCATTGCTACGGAAATGGCTACACACTTCACCGAAGCCAGCACAGATTTACTTAGATGCGTGATGTGCCTTGATCATTCTAATTCTTTTGCAAATTTTGATCATAGTCAATTGCTACACCTTGCTGAGTTATATCCAAACGATTTTACTACCATGGATCGACTTCAGCTCAACATGAACTTAAAAGTTACATTGGTGATATGAAATGAAATGAAGTATTCTCTCGTATTACTAATCTTGGAGTTCTTGCAAAGAAGATGGTGGAGTTGAATTATCACAATTACTTTCCTTTAGTATATCGGCTCATCGAGTTAGCACTGATCTTACCTGTCGGAACAACGAGTGTGAAAAGAAGTTTTTCTGCGATGAATATAATAAAGACTGATCTGCGCAACCGATTGGGAGACGACTTACTATCGGACTGTTTACTGTGTTACTTCGAGAAGGATGTTTTTGGAACCATTTCAAATGAAAACATTATGCAACAATTTCAGAATTTGGGAACTCGAAGAAATTTGTTGCGGCCACCGATAATTCCTCCTGCTGCTCGTCCTAATTTCGTAAATAAAAGGTATGTCGAGCGTCAAATTAATAACTTTTATTGGATATTGCTGCTTATTAATGTTGCTTATGAATAACTTTTGTTGGATATTGTTGATGGTTGCTTATTATTGTTGCATTTTGATTAGTGGATGTGTTGGTTTAGATTTTATGTTATAATATTTGCATATATCTATATTGTAAGGGAGTTTTTGCCGGATTTTCGATGAAATGTCTATTGAGTCCGAAAAGATGGACGGTGATCCCATAGTGTGAATTTTGTCCCCGCAAAAATTAGCCGTTGCGTCCGCCACTCACCTCGGTGTGTTTTCAACATATAAGTATGGTTGCATACATCTTACCCTTCCATACCCGTCATAAACGAGAGCCTCTAAGCTAATGGAGTAGTGTTGTTGTTGTATAGTTGTGTTTAGATGAACATACATCAGAAATTATGTTTGTATAAAGGAAAGGGATTGCGAATATCATATTAAGAGATCTGATCCTAGACAACACGACCTTTCTGTACCTTGTGTTGTTCACTCTTGGTTCTGGCAGTGTCAAGACAAGGCTTGATCTGATTTGGCAATTTTTTATTAAGTTTTCTATGTACATAAGATTTGTTAGTCAAAGTTGGAAGGACAAGAAATGAGAAAGAAAAAGAAAGGCCAGCCCTGCATGCTTATATTATTTATTGGACATTACGTCCTTAGAAAGAAGAAAAACTCGTCAAAGTTGTTTCTGTCTTAAACTTCCAAACATATATCCACAACTTCTATTAGCACACCAACTTTGAGAAAGCGACTTGGACATAGACTTGGAAAGCTGTAACAAAAGATCATGTAATTGTAAATGATATGTCTTATGAATTTTAATGACGATGCGTTTCTTATATTGTGAAGTACCAGTTGATCGACATGCAATTTTTATTATGGGTCATCGGGAAACAACCTTTGTGTGTTTCTACACCACAAAAACAAAAGCCTATAGCGACAGACAAAAAACGTCGCTATTTCGTCGCTACAGGCATATAGCGACGAAATAGCGACGCAAAATGAAGGTCGTTATACGGCTTGTCGCAAAGCAAATTTCGTCGGCAATGCGTCGCTGTATTGTGACGAAAAAAATTGCGTCGGTGTATCGTCGCAAAACTGCGACGAGAAACTGTTAGGTCTGCGACCTTTTTTCTGTTGTCGCTGTTTCGTCGGTAAATTATTTCGTCGCTATTTCGTATTTTTTATTTATTTTTATTAATGTTCTGCGACAAAGAATTTCGTCGCAAAATTTCGTCGGTATATGTTTTACCGTCGCTATTTATTATTTTTTTATTTTTTGTTTCCGTTTTATTTCGTCGCAAAATGTCGTCGTTAATATGTCTTTTCGTCGCTAATTTTAAATTTTTGTTTTTTATTTCCGATCTGCGACAGACCAATTTCGTCGCCAGTTCGTCGGTATTTGTTATTTTTAAAAATATTAAATTTACTAATAATTATTTTAAATACATTATTTAATATTAAATTTTAATTTTTTTTGATTTATTAATAATATTAATACATTATTAATTAAAAAGTTTTTATTATTATTCTTTAATTTCTATAATATATTTTATTTTGTATATTAAATCATTTGTACAAATATTATACAGTAATACGGTATTTGCGCATTCAAGTTCGTATAATTAAACAACACAAACGAAATAGAATCCGTAAAATTGTCAGATAGAATATATAAAAGTACAAAGAAAATGTCAATACAACAAATGAAATAGACTGTACAAACAATGAAAAAATAAAAAACTATGCAGAGGAAGATGGAGGGGGATCATGCGGAGAAGAGTGACCATCAGGAGGGCGGGGCTGAGGCTGAGGCTGAGGCTGCGAGGAGTTGGAAATGAAAGTCATGACGACCTGCGACAGCTGGAAGATTTGCTGGTTCGTTGCCTGCTGCACCTGCATCGTCTGATGCTGCGCATGCTCAAACGCCTGCTGAAGCGCCTGCTGCATCGCCTGCTGCTGCGACTGCAGTGCCTGTAAACTCTCCTCTTGCCTCGTCCTGATGGACTCTATCTCATGCTGCAGCGCCGCATTATCTGATTCCAGGTGCGAAATATCCTCTGGCGTCGCAGAAGGCGCGGAGGTGCTGGCCTCAGAGGAAGCACCTGGATGCAGAACTTCGGGAAAGAATCGCGGCGCTGCTGATCCAACCCCGTACACCTCCTTCTTCTTCTTATTCTGAGGGCCGACGGTTCGAACCGCATCCCAATAAGCGCGGTTCTTGTCGGCCTGTTCGCCCCTATCTGCGAGTAATCTGTTGTACTCGTCCTGAAATGAGAATATGAATTGTTATGGTTTAGCAATAAAACAAACTAAGGAAAAAACAAATGATATCGTAGTCTACTTACACTGATGTCGCGGGCCTTCGTCGTGATCCAGTCCTCCGTTCCGTTGGATGCTCTCTTCCGATGCGTCTTGTAGAAGAGATCGTAGGAGGCTGGCCACTCCCCCGTCTCCTGGTGCTGAAAGAATGAAATAAAATATGTTAGTGATATGCAGAATTTTTAAAAATTTCGGCATGACCTATTCGTTTATCGGAGGTATCTCGGCCTTAAAGGCCTCTCCCAAGTCAAATCACATGTACCACTTAAAGTAACCATATACGAATACCAAAAAAACAACAGCGCAACATAAGTAATCAACGAATATAGATAATCCACTTAACTCACTGAATGTAAATAATCCACTTAAGTCGATGAATGTAAATAATCCAATGAAATCAATGAAGGTCGTTATAATCCAATATTAAAATACTCACCATAGAACGCATCATGGTGGCGTGGGAAACCAAACCACCTGAGTGTGTGGCAGGCGCTGGGCCCTCTACGTTGCCGCTGCGCCGGTTCGCCGCGTTCCGGGCGCTGCGGGCTTGGTAAGCAGGGTCCCTCCACCCTTCTACCCATGCCGCCCAGACGGCCTCGGATACGTAGGCAGGCCTTATCCACGTGGGGTCACGCTCCGACTTGGTCTTGAGGGAGTTGACAAAGTCCCCGTAGCGTTTGGCGGCCCTATGCCGCCAGGCCTGCTCCACGTCGCGGGCGATGTCGGCTGGCCAGCTGTACGACTTCTGCAATTATCATACGGAGGAATAATAAAAGTGTGGTTAGAAAAGTAATGATTGATTACGCATCAAAAAGTGAAATTCATCAAATTTGAATACCTGAAACTCATCCCAGTAGAACCTACGTGTCTCCGGGGTGACACGGCCCCAGGTATATCCAGATGGGTCAAGCCTCAGGTGGAAGGACCGGGTGATGCAACCGGAAAGCGCGCCATTGTCCGATCCAAACCTGAAAGAGTTTAAGTTGTTAGAAAAAAATAACGCGTGAAATATATTTGAAAACATGTTAAATAAATTAATCATTACTTACGTATGTGTATCATTTGACCAAGGGACGGGACGACGCCCTGATATGACACCCTGGTCCGATGCCGCATCAGACGCCGGATGAGGTGCTGAAACGCTGGGTGTGGGTGGCGTCGTATGTCTGGAGGGTGCGGACATGTCGGCAGACCGTAAAAGGTCTGAGTCCGCAGCCAGAGCAGCGGTCGAAACCGAGGCATACGTATCATGCTGAGAAATGAACGCATGGAACTCTCCTTGAAGGTCCTGTGTAGATGGTGGGTATGTGGATCTCGTCGGTAAACCGTCACTAGCCATCAGATCTGAGAGGAACATATTAATAATTTTTAAACGGAGGTTTCCCAGCCTTAATGGCCTCTCCAAAGACAAATGCAAATCATACCGAAAATCATATGCAAACCTCTTACAAAATAGTTTGTACATGCATCATTCATTGGCCAAGCACACCACATTTCTACTAATTCAACCTTAACAACAATATTGGTGCATATATACCATATATACCCGTACATACATATATATACCATATACATATATACCCGTATATACATATATATACCCGTATATGCATATATATATATATACCGTATATACATATATATACCATATACATATATGTACCAAAAATAGATTATATAATTATAAATATATTTAAATAGGAAAAATATATATACATACATAATTCTACCAAAAAAACAGTTTCTAATAATTTTACATATATTTATATACAAAAATTACAAAAGATATATTACAAATCTATTAAAAACAGTTTTTACAAATTTAACTATATTTAAATACGAAATTAAATATATGTACCGTATATATGTACCGTATATATGTATTTGTGCGTGTATATATGTATTAAAAACATATACATACATATACCGTATATATGTATATGTGCGTGTACCGTATATATGTATATGTGCGTGTATATATGTATTAAAAACATATACATACATATACATATACATATACATACATTTACAAATCTATTAAATACATATACATACATATACATACATATACATATACATACATACGGTAATTGCAATAAAAACGAAATACATACATATACATATACATACATACGGTACATACATACATATACATAAAAACGAAATATACATATACATATACATATACATATACATACATACGGTACATACATACATGTGGTACATACATACATACGGTACATACATACATATACATAAAAACAAAATATACATATACATTTACATACATACGATACATACATACATACGGTACATACATACATATACATAAAAACGAAATATACATATACATATACATATATATACATACGGTACATACATACATACGGTACATACATACATATACATAAAAACGAAATATACATATACATTTACATACATACGGTACATACATACATACGGTACATACATACATATACATAAAAACGAAATATACATATACATATACATATATATACGGTAATTGCAATAAAAACGAAATAGGAAGAAAAACTAACCGGAGAGGGGAGGTCAACGGAGAGGAAGCTCGTCGGGGGGGGGGGTTCGCCGGAGGGGATTTCTTCGCGAGGGGGGGTTTTCGCCGGAGGGAGGGGAGGTTTTCGCGGGGGGAGGGAAATGGGAAAGAAGAAGGGAATTTCAGCTTATCTACGAAATTTTGCGACGACATAGCGACGGAAGTTCCGTCGCTATTTAGTTTCGTCGCTATTTTTCATGGGTCGTCGTTATTTCAAATTTAGCGACGAAACATTTCGTCGGTAACTCGTCGGTGTTATCATTTTTGAAAAAAAAATAATACAAAATATAAAGTAGTATATACATGAATATAAGTACATCAACACATACACACTTTCATATAAAGAGGTACATAAAAAATTTTGGCTAACGTCAATCTTCCTGGTCATCTGCATCCTCATACGCATCTTCATCTTCGTCTTCATCTTCATCTTCATCTACATGCTCGTCGTCCTCTTCATCCTCGTATTCGTCTTCGACTACGTCTTCAATATTGTCAGGCGGTTGTATGTTGAGATGAATTTCGATAAAACCGCCGTTGGGGTCATTTAGAGGGAGGTCGTGCAGTTGAACATGTGTCGTATCTAGAACGGACGGGTTTTCTTCTTGAAATGCGGCGTCCATACCATCTGAAACTGTCTGTATACTCACATCAAACTTGCTCGATTTCACTTTGCACACGGCTCGCCAGTCTTTTGAGCTCGCATTCATCCTCGTTGTTGGATACGATAGATAGTACACCTGGGACGCTTGACTAGCCAAAACGTATGGATCGTATTTTCTGTACCGTCGCCCTTGGTGTATGTCTACCAACTTATATTGGTCGTGGACCTTTGTGCCAACGTGATAATCTTCTCGAGTTGGATCGTACCATTCGCACTTGAATAGGACCACCCGCTTTATAGGCAATGCGGGATATTCGAGCTCAATGATGTCAGTAAGGTAGCCGTAGAAGTCATCCTCGTCCGGGCTATTGTCATAACGCTTGACACACACTCTGCTGTTCTCCGACGATTTTCGGCTGGCATGGGAGACTGTGTGGAATCTATACCCGTTGACAAAACACATGTCGTGTCGCGTGACTCTGTTCAATGGACCCTCGGCTACTGGCGTCAGAATGTAACCGTACTCATCATCAGCCAGATGACCTTTGCTCGCCTGTAAAAGGACAAGTAAGTATACATCAACGGGGCAATAAATGTGTATCACATATCGTACACGTAACAGGCAAATACTAAACTTACATGCCACCTGAACCAATCAGCAAACTTGGAATCTAACTCATTGTTTATTGCATCGCTCGATATACCCGGTGAACGGTGTTGCAATAAATCAACGAACAAGCTGAAGCAAATTACGAATGAGTACCCTGTATATCTTTGTAACATAATGGATAGAGTATCGCAAGGTATTTACAAAATAAAATGGGAAATCGTTTATACCTCTGGAAACGGTCGACTTGACGGCAGTTGCGTAGAACATAAGAATGAGCAATCTTCAGCTCGCTGTCCCCCAATATCATTTCCTTTCCCTGTCCGTGAAATCTGATCGGATGTGTGAATATTGGGAGGACACCGGATCTGGAAATTCCGTCGTCGTTCCGGGGAACATCTCTGCACCTCGACGGGACATCTGGCTCGAAGTAATGAGACACGAAGGTCGATGCTTCCTCCGTCAGATAGGCATTGCACATAGAGGCCTCGACTTTCGCCTTGTTCTTGATGTTCAGCTTCAAATGCCTGAGATATCTATTCATATAGTGAATATATGTTCAAATGCATATCGCTTAGACACATAAGAATGTCATGCACATAAAAAAGAGTACCTCTCGAACGGATACATCCACCTGTACTGAACAGGACCACCAACACGTGCCTCGTATGGTAGATGAACTGGCAGGTGTTCCATTGAATCAAAGAAGGCCGGAGGGAATATAGTTTCCAGCTTGCATATGATCACTGGGATTTCGCCCTCCAGCCTTGACATATCATCCGCCCTGAGTCTCGTGGCTGTAAGACATCTGAAGAACAGACTCATCTCGGTAATTGCTTCCCATACATTGGTTGGAAGCAGCTCGCGGAATGCAATGGGCATCAACTGTTGCATGAACACGTGACAGTCGTGGCTCTTCATCCCGTGCAAACCGCGTTTATTCACGTCGATGTTCTTCGACAGGTTCGAAACATGGCCATCAGGAAATCTAGCCGTCCCTAGCCACGATAACAACGCACTGACCTGCTCTGCATTCAGCGTGTACGAGGACTTCGGCATGTATGATGTGCCAACGGGATGCAGCTCCGGTCGCATGTTGAGGTCGCGCATATCAAGTCGTGCCTTCAAATTGTCTTTTGTTTTTCCTGGCACATTCAGCACTGTATTGAAAATGTTGTCAAACACGTTCTTCTCAATATGCATGACATCCAGGTTATGTCAGATCATATTGCTCTTCCAGTACGGAAGCTCCCAGAATATGCTTCTCTTCTTCCACCCGATACAGTAACGAGCCAGGTCTGCGTTGTGACTGCCGTCCGGATCATCAGCGACCCCCACGAATCCACAACTGTCTATCTCCTGCAGCACCTCTGCACCCGTGAGGAGCTTGGGCTTTGTGTCCTTATCGACAATGCCAGGCATGAACGCCGTCACGTTCCTTCTGTACAAATGACGTCTGGGCAGGAACTTCCTATGGCTATCGAACCAGCTTATCTTACGTCCATGTTTCAAGGACATCGTCTTCGCTTGCTTCATGCAGCAAGGGCAAGCGTATTTCCCCGCTGTGCTCCACCCCGACAACATAGAATAAGCCGGGAAGTCACTGATCGTCCACATCAGCGCGGCGCGTAGCTGGAAGTTTTGTTTAGTCGATACATCGAACGTCTCCACGCCAAACTCCCATAACCACTTCAGCTCCTGTATCAACGGCTGCAGGTATAGGTCGATCTTTTGTTTCGGATTCTTAGGACCTGGTGCGATCACATTCAAGAACATGTAAGGCTTCTTCATGCACATCCAAGGCGGTAGATTGTACGGCGTCACAATTACAGGCCACGACGAATACTGCTCTCCCGACTGTCCAAACGGGTTGAACCCGTCGGTGCATAAACCCAACCTAATATTCCTTGTCTCCGACGAAAAACCCGGATGCGTCGCATCGAACGTCCTCCAAGCTTCGCCGTCAGATGGATGGCACATCTCACCGTCTTTCGTGTAGTGCTCCGCGTGCCACCTCATCTGGCTAGCTGTGGCACCGGATGCGTATAGCCTCTGCAGTCTAGAGGCGAGAGATAAATAGTAAAATTGATTTTTTGGCACGTTCCGGTTTCTTTTGTTCGTTCTCCACCTGCTTGTCCCACAGACCCTGCACATGTCTTTATCCTCGTTGATGCCCCAGTATATGATGCACCCCTCTGAACAACAATCGATTTTCTGAACCGGCAGTCCCAACGCCTGCAGCTGTTTCTTCGTCGAATAAAAACTGTCGACCATTGTGTTCCCTTCGGGAAGAGATTCCCTCATCAGCTGACACATCCCATCGTACAATCTCTCCGTCATGCGGTGTTCCGTCTTCATGCTCGTCATCCGACCGATCATGGACATCTGTGTGTGACTACCGCAACCAGGATACAGCGGCGTGTTGGCGGCGTTCAGCATCTCAAAAAACTGTCTCGCCTGAGGGTTCGGATCTTCCTCAACGAATGTACGCGGCTGTTCATCCGGATCCTGCATTTGTAACAACTGCTCTCCGGTAAATGCGCCAGCGGCTGCGTCTGTCACCATCTGCATGTATGGGTTGTGAGATCCCTCGCCTATTTCTTCGGCATTAACCTGACCGGGTCCCCCTTTGACGTGTACAGTTGCAGATGTAGACACCCCCTCATATTTGCCGTGACAGTACCATGTATGGTAATTGTGGACGAAACCTTGTTTCAATATGTGAACCCTCACGTCACCCGGATCCTTATATTTACGGTTCTTGCATTTCTTGCACGGACATCTAATCTGCATTCCACTTTCATTACTCGTCGCAAAATCAATAAATTCTTCGAGACCTTCAACAAATCTAAAACACCACTCCCCGTTGTTTACTCTCTGGTACATCCACTTTCTATCGCTTCTCCTCGGATCTATTTTCTTGCTACACCTTCAAACTAACAGCAGCTATCTTTTTTCGTTTGTAGAAAAAATCAAAATTCCACACTTCTGTATTTTCGTTCAAAATTGATGATTGATGTGCTTGAAATGAGAGAAGAATGGGAGAAGAGAAGAAGAAAGACAATGGTTTTATCGTTCCCAGTACGTTACCGACGTAATAGCGACGAGATAGCGACCACAAACAAGCACAAATCTCGGAAACAAACAAACACAATCCCGACGACTTAGCGACGAACGGCGACGAACAAGAAACACAAATCCCGGAGACAAACAAACACATATACCGACGACGTACCGACGACCAGCGACGAAACACGTCGTTTGATATGCTTTTACCGACGAAGTACCGATTACATTGCGACGCAAAACGTCTCTTCATTCCGTACGACGTGTTTCGTCGCTAAGTCGTCGGTACGTCGTTGGTAAAAGGCAGCCCGTCCAGTTCCCCATGCTTACAACTTACGATGTGTTGCGTCGCTAATTCGTCGCTATGTCGTCGCTGATTTCACTATATAAACAGTGTCAGCGTGTGCCCACAACAACATATAAAACAACTATTTTATAATCCAAAATGGTTCGTACTAAAGCGCAAGCACGACGTGGTGGACGTGGTGGACGTGGTGGTAGGGCGGCAACACCGCCAACTGAAGTGCCTTCTTCTTCAACTGTTCCTCCCCCACCTCCTCCCCCACCAGAGCCCTCTGAGCCTCGCCGGGATCGACAAATTGTCGATCTCCAAATAGAAGTACGAGATCTGTGGAACATGTTAGATGAGGTGAGGGCGCATGTCACGGTTCAGGAAGAGCGTCTCGACTACATAGATAAAAGGCAGATGCAGATTAAATCCAAATCTGCACAGTTGAGACGCCAACTGAAGGCGTGTGCGGAGAGTATAGCTTCTCTCTGTTCGGATGACGAACAGTGAGTGGCTACTCTTCGCTATTTAGCTTTTTTTAAATATTTCTTATTATATTTTGTAATTTTTAATTTTTAATTTTACATTAATGAAGTTTGTTTTTTTAATATCGTATTTGTTTTCTTAATAATTATAACACGTGTTTAATCTCTTACGAATCCTGACGACGCACCTGTATACGCGAAATGTGGTTAAGAAAAATTTCTTCCGACTAATTCACTGACTAAACATCAACTATATACCGACGAAACCTAATACAACGACGAAAACCTACTAACTATATCTTCGACGAAACTTAATAGAACGACAAAAACCTATTAACCGTATCGTCGAAACCTAACTATATCTTCGACGAAACTTAATAGAACGACAAAAACCTACTAACCGTATCGACGAAAAACGGAAAAACTAAATACAATGAGAAGAACGGGCTTCGCGGTTTTTTTTTTTTGAATTTACCGACGCTTTACCGACGAAACAGCGACGGAAAACGTCTCTTCACATTATTCGACGCGTTTCGTCGCTATTCCGTCGCCAAGTTGTCGCTATTCGGCAGTGTCAGTTCAGTTCCCAACGGTTGCATCGTACGATAAACATACGTCGCTAATTTGTCGCTACGTCGTCGCTATAACATCCGAAAGGTCATCACTGCACATTCCCAACGGTTGACAAATGCGTCGCTATGTCGTCGCTATGTCGTCGCTCATTTCACTATTTATACCCCAAACATCCGCTGTTATACATACACACATAGAACGTTATAAATAATCAAAATATGCTGCGTCGTTTTAAAAGAACCCCAAGGCGTGGTGGACGGGCAAACAGTGCCCCTCCAGAAGGGCCTCCTCCTCAACCACCATCGGTTGAGCGAGAGAGTTCTGTATCTGTCTATGGCCCACCGCCGTATCAGGATGATCAAGAACAAATGCCGGTGCAGGACGCCGACTTCCGTATGCTGATGGCAAACATGCATCAGCAGTCGCGGCAACTGCACTACATGACTAGAAGGCTGCGGAAGATGAAATTTAGATACTACAAGCTCAAGCGCCTTCTCAAAGAGTTTGGAGAGAATGTCGCGGCCACTCTTTCGTCCGATGACGAAGAGTGAACGGCCCATCTCCGCATCTCTTTTTAGATTTTTTTTAATTTTTCGTTTGATAATGTAACTTCTTATTATTAAATGAATGAGTATTTTTCCCAATTACCGCTTTCTTTTTCCTTAATCAATACACGTGTTTAATTCTCGATGTATCTGCACGACACAACGACAAACCGAATTACGAACGGAAAGTAATTCAAAACATTTGCCATACACGGGTTTCATTGACAAAAAAACGACGATACACAACTCCAAGAACTTAGTAAACGACGAATTTATTTTATACTTTTAGCGACACATTTGCGACGACATAGCGACGAAGCGTTATAAACTAAATAGCGAAGAACAAAAACACGCAGAATAGCGACGAGACACCGACAAATCACCGACGTAATTCACCTGACTGACTATTTTTCTTTTAGCGACAACGAATTTCATCGTACTTTCGTCGCAATTAGCGACTACATTATTTTTGTCGCAGAGTCGTCGCTATTACCGACGAAACAACGACTATACGTTGTTCGTCGGTGATTTTTTCGTCGGCAAACCACAATTTTTTTGTGGTGTCTATATGGTTGCGTACATCGACTCCCCATACCTCTATAGTCGGGAGCCTCTAAGGCAATGTGCTAATGTTGTTGTTGTTATATGCATGTACATGTATGTGTGTATGTGTATGTGTATGAGTGTGTATTTATGTATTTTTATTTCTTCTAGTGTCTTACATTGCTATAATGTTGTTGAAAGTTGGAGAAACTTTTAGGCCATAAGAAGTCATGGATAATTAATTATCTCTGTTACTACATAGTAGGTCTTGCACAATATGCGAAAGGGGATAAAAGGCGTTTGGGATTGCTTCTTGTTCTCAAGAACTTGACGCTCGCAGTGGAGAAGACTGATCGCCTTGATCTTCTAAATGCTTCCGTAATAAATTTTCAATCACATCATTGTACATATATTTGGAGCAAAGATAAAATCTCTCACCCAAGGATATCCCACCGTCAACCCTAAAGAGTATTTTAAAGAATGCAAATCAAGAGCCTATCAGTCTTCTAGATTAGGCGAGGACTTACGCAATAACCCATACAAAGTGCCCTCCACAAACCATACCTTTGGACTAGCAGCAGAGGAACACTCACACTGTACGTGTCTTTAAAATCGAACTATTAATCTCTTAGAGTAACTCCCGACACGAGTATCAATTGGACTATGTCCTGCGAGCTCAATGTAGATATATTTAGTGCGGGTCTTGTACTCACGAGTCACGACTACCTACCCCAAGACGGTTTATTTTTATAACCCCTATATGTATATTCTAACGGTTTAAATTTCATATCAGCACCGACCATATGTAAGCGTACTTCATATTTTTTATCTTGCTTTTTTTTAATGATGTCACATTCATTACTTTTATACGTTTTATATCGAGATCCATTAACAATAATATATTCTTTTTCGTTTTTGCAATGTCCTCGACCTTCTATCTTGGTGCTTATGAAGTATAATCTGTATTGTGAGACAGAGATGATAAAACATGATCCTTTGGAGCCAATAATATTTGGTCTTGTTTAAGACATGGGCATAAATTTTGATTTAGAAAGCGAATATATATCCAAGTTTCGTGGAAGCAATGCTTATGAATTCGACGTGATATGTTTTATGAGAAAGAAGCCACCGGTCAATGTTGCAGAACGTGAACAGACATGTGGCTATGAGAATGCATCCCATAAAGACACGGACAACATGACGAGTAAAATAAGAAAAACAATAGTGTTAGAGTGGTTTTCCAAGAAGATTTGTGGATCCATCAAGTAGGACGTTCATGTCTACTAGGCTTCTGTGTTTTCGTAAGATCCGAAGAAAGCCTGGATCGCTTTACGATCTGATGTACGCAGCCTTACTATACACTTTCTGCAAGAGGCTCTTTTATATGTTCCGGTCTACTAGGCTTCTGTGTTTTTGCAGGATCCGAAGAGAGACTGGATCGCTTTGCGATCTGATGTACACAGCTTTACTTTACATTTTTTGCAAGAGGCTGTTTTCGCGGCTTGAACTCGTGATCTCAAAGTCACAAAGTATCAACCTTATTAATTGCTACAAAGTCCACCTTCAGTGGATCCCATCAAGTATAAAAATGAAACGTCAATGCAACAAACATGACAAGTAATTAACACATTTGTATCATCACATCAGGACCATCACGTAAAAAGCCAAAACTCTGTTTTATTGAAGATGGAATAAGAAGCACAATGCTGACAATTGTAAAGAAAACATTCTCCTGCCAAGAAAGGGCATAGGGCATAAGGAATGAGCAGAAGACTCTGTTCAAGCTAGGGGATACGAAAACTAAAGCCTAAGCAGTTCCCTTGAGCTTTTTGGCGAAGCCAGCAATGTACTTTCCCTGATGGAGAGCTGTTGCCAATTCCAGATCACTTGGTTGCCTGGATCCATCGCCGGCGTAAGTTCCAGCACCATATGGGCTGCCACCTTTCACCTTCTCCATCTCAAACATCAGCGCTCCGGCAGTGTACCCAATTGGAACAAAAACCATTCCATGATGAGCCAATTGCGTAATTGCTGTCAATCTGCAAAAAAACAAAAAAAAAAAGTCAAAATTTTTACTTATGAAACAACCCATGTGTAGAATTGCGAAGAAATTAAGGATCAGGCCATGGTAACTTACGCGGTGGTCTCTTGACCGCCACCCTGAGATCCTGTAGAGTAGAAAATACCAGCAGGCTTTCCTGCCAGTTTCTGAGCTCCCCACAGGCCACCAGTTGAATCAAGAAACGCCTTGAATTGGGCAGCCATCACCCCGAATCGGGTCGGGAACCCGAAAATGAGAGCATCAGCTTCTGTCAGATCATCAGGAGTGATGATGGGCACATCACTTTTTGGTGGAGCTCCCAACTTCCCAAGAATTTCTTCAGACAGTATTTCTGGAACCTGTTACGTGGAATTTTTTGTTTTGATAATCCAAAATCTGCCAAATAGAAACAACATTATTGAATTATGCAGTTATATTACAAACCTGCCAGAGCTTAGCCTCCACACCTTCGACCGAGTCAGCTCCTTTCTTAATCTCATGAGCAAGTTTCTCAACATGTCCATAAGTGGAGTAGTAGCTGCAAAATAATCAAAATAAATGGATCGAACAACAGAAAAAATAATCATAATCGAATAATTTAAAACCTTTATTCCTGCAGAAATAATCAAACAACAACATTGTCCTATTGTCTTATAGACTCCCGACTATAGCGAAGTATGGTAAGGTCGGATGTGAGTAACTATATCCATGTGTTAGAAACACACAGAGGTTGTTTCCTGAGGACCCATAATAAAAATTCCGTCTAGATGTGTCGATCAACTACTTCACATGCTTTGAAATGTAACCAAAAAAAACAGATAGATCAAAGATGAGGGGGGGAGGGGGAGGGGGAGGACAAAAGGAAACTTTTGCGAAAGAAAAAACATACACAATGTAGACTTTGGTGGCCATATCTGGAGACTGAAATTTCTAATGGAGATGTGAAATATTAAGCAGAGGATGAGAAGAAAAGATGAAGGTTACCCAGCTTATATAGGGGGGAAAATCGTTTGACTTGTTATAATTGATTTGAAATAATTGTTTTCTATATGATGCACGATATACTATATATAAAATAAATGATTCTTTTTCTTGTTTTTTATGCATACTTGTTTAATTGCATTCGTTATGAATATTAGTGTATCGGGTAAGTTTTTAATGGTTGCGATTAGGACAAAAATCTGTTGCGAAATAAATAAATTGAGATTACGTAGGCTCTATGTCATGCTGACATCATAATTGTTTTTGCTGTTTTTAAATGGAAAGGAAACAACATAGTTAAATACCAGTCCGGATCTGCTAATTAAAAAAAAAAAAAAAAAGCGACTCGTATCTACTACCAAACGAGTAATACATATTACTTTAGTTAAAAAAAATGACACCGTCATTAGACATCATTATTCAACTAAAATAATATGTATTATTTTGTTTTGAAACAATGAAACGTGACTTTTATAACAACAGACCCCATCTGGTTAAATACTTTATGTATCCGTTCTTAAAACTGTTAGTACTTCGTGTCAAAAAGAATGTTAGTATTTTCGTATCATGATTGTGAGAAAAATGATGGATTTATAATGTACCAATGAAAACCAAATTGTGTACATCAATACATCAAGTAAATAACTTAAGTAGCCTGATCAACATCCATCTAACCTATGTCACCAATACAATGTACCGTCTCTAATAGTTGTAGGATGCCTTGAACAAAGTGGATCAGCACTGGAATCTCAACTGTTGTGTCATGAATATTTTGATTTCGACAATTTCAAATTCTGGCTAAAATGGTACGAAAGACATGTCGCCATAAGATTAGCTATGCGAAGGTCGGCCCCGTAACATAGGTCAGTTGATATTCGATCGGGTTGGGATTTGTTACAAAAGGTCAAGAGTTAGATTTCATATACACGTGTGATTGTTCCACTACTGCCGGGCCGAAGGCCTAGTTCGCAGGAAGACACCTTGTGTGGGTCACTGCGTTAAGTCCTCATCCACTAAGCTCTTTATTTACATATTTTTTTTCTTGTTAGCAAAAGGTTGAACTCAACCCCAAGGGCCCCCCACACCCCGGCCTGACGAATCAACTGGAGGATGTAAATCAGCTACTCAACAACCCGCTAAGGGGGAGGCAGAGAACACTCAGACCCATACTAGGGGCCTATCCTCCAGACTTACATTGGAGTCGGAAGATAAGACACCAACAATGCAGGTTGCAGGATTCGAACCTTGCAACTTGTTAGCAAATCTGTCTCTCCAGAACCAACTGAGCTATGCCCTACGCGCATTCCACAATGTTTCTGTGGAGGCCCTCGGCCTTTTGCTCCAAGCTTTGCGGAAGTCACCCGACAGATTCATTTTCACCCACTCCTTTGCATCATGTTCCGTGAAGAATCTGCCCAATTCACTTGGTCGCACAACTGCCTGCCAAAGCTTGCGAACCCATAAACAGTCCTGATGGAGCCGGATCTTCACCAAGGGTTTAAGATGACCTCAAATAAACATCGTCAGTTAACTTGAAGAGTCGCTAACTGATTTGAAGATTGTATCTGGAATAGCTTCCTGGAAGTCCTACACAAGGAAGCAAAAATCAGAGGTCCCGGAGGGATGACCCCAGGTAAAACCCTCCGACGTTCAAGTCAGTTTGGGTCATTTCTCACTGAGAATGTAGTTTAATGTGTGGAGTTAGAAAATTCTCACAGGTATTGGCTGAATTCGATGTATTAGATCCAGGAGATAGGAAAATGTTTCGATCCCCTTTCTGGTCTGTGTTAGCTTGCTTTTATTGGTTTTTTCCGCCCTCTGCCTCTGACAGCAAATAAGACATTTGCTTGAGGCAGAAGACCTATGATGCCGTAGGTCTGCTGATGTGACCAGTATGTCGGTTGATGTGTTCTTGGCGTGTACAGGCTGAATAGCTAGACGTGTACTCTTCATTTGAACTGCACTTCTGCCTGATGGTTCCACGATGTAATGCTGTGTTCGACTCCTTCGCCGAAGTGCAAAACCAGGCTTTGCCGAAGTGCAATGCTGAATCTGGCCGAAGTGATCTGGAGTGTAACACTTAGGCTGAAGCTGAGGTTGAAGTTAGGTGTTGAGGTGCAGTCATTGGCCTATTCTTCGGTAGTAAGAAGGATGCCATGGGGCACAGCCAAAGTGCGGTCAAGGCTGAACAGCAATGCTTGGATGCTGAACTGTAAGAGTTGTACTGTTGACTGTTGTTGACTAGCAGACGATTAATTATGGTTTATCAAATCTCGAATCGCATGTATGCTATCATCAATCCTACACTTGCATTTAGGACAGACATAATCGTGGCTCACATGCCCTGAATACAGGAAAGCCGCTGTCAAAAGCCGGTCATGACATTGTTAAGTCGGTAAAAGAGATAAGAAGAGATATTATATGGTAGAACGTTTTTTCTTTCATCAGTTTTATTTGTGTACATGAGTCATATCTATAATACAATTCTATCGTTAATTATGGTAGACAATAAATACAAGTAATACAAGAATATTCTTCCTTCCCTAATTGTAGCTATAGACATGATTTGATTCTTCTTGATATAGCCATAGAATCAATTAGTATCTTTTATCACTCCCTCTGAAGTTGACCAATAGGATTTCCAATACCCAATTTCTATAGCATTGAGTCAAATATTTTTCAGTGACCGTTTTTGTGATAATATCTTCCAACTGATCTTCGAACCTTATGAAAGGAAGTTCAGTGGTTTCTTCATCGATTTTCTCATTTATAAAATGACAATCCACTTCCACATGTTTCGTCTTGTCATACTGTACCGAATTTTCAGAAACACAGATTGCAGTCTTGTCGCACATTAATTGAGTCAGAAGCTTAAGAGGGAAATCTAATCTCATTCATTAATTTATTTATCCATAAAATCTCCATTATTCATTCTCCCATGCTTCTGAGTTTTGCCTCAGCACTAGACAGTTTCACTACCTTCTGTATTATGCTTCTCTATGTTACTAAGTTTCCTCCTACCAAGGTAAAATACTTTACCCTGAAATAAACCGTCTATCATTAGGGTTACATGTCCAATCAGCATCAGTATAAACCTCAACGACCAGATATCCATTCTTTCTAAAAGTTATGTCCCTTCTTGGTGTCCCATTTAAGTATTGCTATCCATATGACTGCCTCCATATGTTCTTTCTAAAGTTGATGTATAAGCAATGTCATGTCTAGTGTGAGACAAATAGATCAACTTCTCCACTAGCTTCTCGTACTATTTCTGAATTGCCAATGCAGCGCCTTCTATCATTTTGAGCTTGTGATTCACAACCATCAGAGTGTCACCGGCTTGAAGTATACCATCCCATTACTAGCCAACAAATCTAGAATGTATTTTTGTCATAAAATGATGACAAATCCAAAAACAGCATAAATCTAGAATGTATTATTCTCAAAGTAGTAGCATAAGAAATCCAAAAAAAACACAAATTTTATTGTGGTCATTGATCAACTAGTAGCCCAATAAAATGGCGACAAATAAGTCTTATCTATATGCAAGCAAGAGGGTGATTGACCAAAACAAAGGACCTATAAATTTTTCACACATTTCATTGGTCAAAGACCAACTAATCGTAATTGGTCATTGCCTATTGTAAAATTTGTGCCAATAACAGATAGTAGTCGATTATGAAATATTGATACATTGCATTTTCTTTTCTTTATTTAAGGTAACTGATATAACAATTATTTATTTTCTAAGCTTATCTTTGCTTTACTATTGTCGAACAATTCTTATAACTATTACTGTCACGAAAATTTTCATAACTTAACAGAATCTGAAAATGTGAAGAAACTCAGGATGCTGACTCGTCTTTACATGTGCATGGCCGTTTTGTTTCTTGCATTGTACTCTTTTTTAATTTTTATTTTTATTTTTTGGTTATTATTAAATGAAATAAAACAAAATGATTTACTAAATTGGTTGCGCTTCTTATATTGTCAAGTAGCAATTGATTGATACAGCTTGACGCAATTCTCGTTATAGGTAATCGAGAAACAACCTCGGTGTATTTTTAACACATGTGTATAATTGCGTACATTCGACCCTCTTATATTCCGATTCTTCCATATTCTCTCATAGATAGAAGTATTTAGATTAACCAGTAATGTTGTTGTTGTAAACTAATGTATTGTACTCGTTCGGTTCTGGCAGTGTGAGGATAAGATGTCACAAGATGACAAAGGCTCGGTCTGCTTTGGTAATCTACTATTATTTTCTCTCTCCGTTTATAACATTTGGTTCATCAAACTGCTTCTGTTTCTTAGTAAATTTCAAATTAATATCCGCAACGACTTTTACACGACGTGACAATATATTTTTCAAGCCTAAGTCTTATGCATGACTATTTTATTTTCATTCTTTCTGTCATTCAACTTTATAATTAGTAGATAAATTATGTTTTGTGGAAGTCAAAAAAGATTGCAAGTACAAGATAATGGTGAGATGATTTTAGTGATATAGAAACGTTTTTCACTATTTAATTCACAACTTAATATAAATGCATACATGCATACATGCATACATACATACATGCATACATACATACATACATATATATGTGTGTGTATGCGTGTATGTGTGTTTATAAAAGCCGCCCTGAGCCCGTTTGGTTAACTTCCATTTGGCATTAGGCATAGAAAACTTTATATGCATAATTTACGCAAACACGACAGAAGGTTTTGGAGTTATTAAGAAATGATCAATATCTAAATTAAAAAAAAAAGAAGAGGAAATCCAAAATTTTTTCATGGTGCTTTGATTTCATAAGGTATATGTTATTGAATTATTCATCCTTTCTCATCTTTTTTTCGTTGGCCGTTTTACATTATGTTATTATTCCCATTTAATTGAACTATATCCATAGATATGGGATTATTAATCTCAATTCTCAAGGGTGGGGGAAATAAGAAAATAAGTTGAACAAAAAGAAGAATGCCAATTCCATATTATTAATGCTTTCGGGGCGTAATTTCCCAGGGAAAAAAGAAGCGTAATATATTTTTTCTAAACGAGTAAAGGTCGTAATCTAGTAGACAAATAGTGATTCAAAGATACAAATCCATATTACGTAAACTAATTATAAACTTAAAAGTGGGGAGATTTCTGTTCTGTACGAGTAATAGAAAAAAACCAAAACAATTGTTTCATTACGTAATTCAGTTAGTGTTCTGGTAATACTAAAAAGACCGGATATAACATATTTGATAAATGTTTTAAGTCAGTTTGTCACCGGGCCTGAAAAATCACACATGGATGTGGCAACAAGAGTGTTACTGTTGAGATTAGTGGAATTGAAGTCATCCAAGCTGAAGAGGCCGAACTCAGAAGGCCGAGCTTGAGGACTTAGAGTTTGGAGCTGATGCCAGAAACAGAAGTGCCGAGCTGGATAGATGGCTGAGCAGAGCTGCAGTTCGGCCATATATCAGAAAATCACGGGAATGGATATCTCTTGACTGGAGATCTGATTAATACTAAATCCTGTTCTGGATAGAAATCTCCATGCATATCTTTCTATAAGGAATATCCATTAAAATCCTATTCGTGGTATGATTTGATGTATAAGGCATATCACTTAATTATAGCAGATCCCCTTGCTATAAATCCCAGGTTTAGGCGCAGTGAATTGAAACCGAGAATTGAGTTGGTGATAGTGAATTTCTTGGCTTGCCGCCGCCGTGAGTTTTTCTTCCCCTTGAGGGTTTTCCCACGTTAAATCTTGTGTTCTTTGTTTAGTCTTTTCTTTGTCAATTATTCATTACCTTTGTGTGTTCTTGAGATTGTCGTTGTGGTTATTCTTCACTAATTCTGCGATTAGTTCCTAACAGTTACGCTATTTAAAGGCTAGGCCAAGAGAAGGAATATGTCTAACCTCCGATGACCCGTTTACTGTCGAAGCTTTTTGTGATGCGAACTAGGTAGGATGCACTATGACCCGACGTTTGAGGACAGGGTACCTTATCACTCTTGGACAAACACCTATCTCTTAGCGCATGAAAAAGCAAACAGTAGCTTTTTCGTTCTTCGGCAGAAGCTAAATATAGAGCAATGTATTTTATAGCTCAAATGGCTGTTACACGACTTAAGTGCTACAAAAACTGGTCCGACACCTCTCTTTTACGGCAACCAAACGCCTGTCATATTACCAAGAACCCTGTGTTTCATGAACACCCCAAGCATGTTGTCATGATAGCCCACAGGAAAACACACTCAAAAGTACATATTGACCAGGTCGCCACAATAGGGAAAGTACACTCCCATACATCCGTAGCCGGAGGGCGTCCAATTGTATGTAAATGAATCAAGCAGTTTATTGATGAAGTTCAATTTAGATAAATAAGTTCAAGTTAATTTCAATCAAATCATTGAGGGAAATGATCCAAGCTCGTGCATTCTATTATTTGATTGGGGTGCTTACTTAGACTTATGATACAAAAAATATTTATCTATTTCTATCAAAAAAAATTAATTGCACGATTTGTATTGAGAATTTAAATATGAAGATCAGAGGACTAAAACATGAACTTTGACTGTATATTTGCTTTGAACATATCAAAAATTTTGAGATTTAATTGAGTATGAAATGCGTTGGGGACTGTTCGAACACCGATCTCGGGTAGCTTTTACACTCTTCGAGTGTTCTTCAGCAATCTCGAGGCAAGTTTGAGATATCTGATCTAGTTACATAAGTCTATTGACCAAAATTTTGCCAATCAATTCAGTTTCTACAGTTAAGTCTGAATTACTAGATTATATGAGCAATTTTTAACGGAATAAATATGTGACGAGTTCAATGGGTAAGAGATTATAACAACAACAACTATCCAGTATATTCCAACGAAAGCAAAATCTGTAGCTAGAGTTTGAGGAGGATGAGAGACAGATAAACAATACCTACATTCTAACGGATAGAGAGTTCGCTTCCTAACGTTTTACCTGCATAGACAAATAATGAGTAAGAGATTAATTAACGACAGCAAAAGCTATCGTTAGTGTCTGAGGAGAGTGAGACAGACAAACAATACTTTTATCCCAACATATAGGGAATTCGTTTCTAGCAAGATCATGTCTCTATATATACCTACATAGACAGGATCTTGATAATCTACGTGTAGGTTGCCTTTATGTTTATTTTTTTTTAAAACTATTAATATCGATTTAAAAACAGAACATAATACCAACGGTCTCGTACCATAGTGAATATATTATATTTACAGAACTAACTCACACGTCACTTGTCATGTATTAAACTATGGAAAGAATTAGTTCAATACTTGAAATTCAAATTTTTTTAATTTGTGAAAAAATAAACGATCTCAACATAATTCGATTTCAACATAAATTATATATATAGATTTTGAACAAACTAGAGCATGATTATTGATAACATAAGACGAAATTCCTCGTCCAGGCATCCTCCATAGTCCCAACCTTAAATGCAGGTCAGATGTCTATACAACTAGAGCATGATTATTGGTGTGTACTTGTCATGTTTCATAGGGATGAGATCTCCTCACCGCGCGGCCCAGGACGCGACATGTGGCAGCAGTAGGAGGTGGTAAGGCTGAATGAGGGTTACTTCACCCAGCCTTACCACCCTCTTTTTACCACGTGTTGCGCAGTCACACACGCGGTGAGGGAGGAGCGGTGAAGGGATCATATCCCTGTTTCATGAACAGGGCTGATATGTTTGACATGCGCATGGAAGTTGTCGACAAAGGCAAGAAGTTGGTGCCAATATCCAACTGAAAAGCAATCCAAAAAGCGAACTGATAACGAGAGGAATTGAATATGTATCCTCCAAGTTAGACGTTATTTATTTATTTATTTAAAATAAAAAAGTTCAGGTGAGATGAATAGACATATCTCAAACACATGGCCATCACATATAGGATTTACGTCAAATTTATCGATCGGTCACTCAAAAAGATTAGGAGTGATATGATTCGAACTTTAGTTCAAACTCAACTAACTTTTAACTATACTATGAAAATTGTAGAAAAATTATAAACGCGATAATTTTATCATGGTTTTTAAGTACATATTACCAGTTTTTACACTGATTTCTCATCAAATTAGATAAAAACAAGGAACGCCCACCTAGAGAGTAATGAGACAATCATAACTTAGCCCATTTAAGATTGGAGGATTCGCTCAGTTAGAGAAATGGAACATTAAGACATCAAACATGATAACTTAAATAACCCATTGCAGCATCACATCAGGTAAATCAAAAGTCTTTTATTATCTAGAATCAAGACCAAAGACAAACAAAAGCCACAAATCCAGCAATGTATAGAAGAGGTTGCAAAGGGTATAGTGTATGGGTATGGATGGGGGGTTGGGTGGGGGTGATTTAGTCAGATCCCTTGAGCTTTTTTGCGAAGCCAGCAATGTACTTGCCCTGATGGAAAGCTGTGGCCAATTCCAGATCACTTGGTTGCCTAGATCCATCCCCAGCGTATGTTCCAGCACCATACGGGCTACCACCTTTCACCTTCTTCATCTCAAACATTCCTGCTCCAGCAGTGTATCCAATTGGAACGAAAACCAACCCATGATGAGCCAATTGCGTAATTGCCGTCAATCTGCAAAAACAAATCAAAATCATTAGCTTATCAAACCATCCTGATACAAAGTTGAGACCAAATTAAGTAGTTCTGTACGTCCTAAAAATATTGCCACAGTCGAACTCACGCGGTAGTCTCTTGACCACCTCCTTGAGACCCAGTGGAATAAAAAATTCCAGCAGGCTTTCCTGCAAGCTTCTGAGATCCCCACAGGCCACCAGTTGAATCAAGAAACGCCTTGAATTGGGCTGCCATCATTCCGAATCGGGTCGGGAACCCGAATATCAGGGCATCAGCTTCTGCCAGCTCATCTGGAGTGATGATGGGCACATCACTTCTTGGTGGAGCGCCCATCTTTCCAAGAACTTCATCAGACAGTATCTCCGGAACCTGTTACATTAAATTCCATATCAATATACTATCATTTAAAAATATTGTTACATTTTACTTTTACACACCAAGTCAACTGTGACAAAACTACAAAGCTACAAACAGAGGGAAAATCACAAATCATCCAAATCATTCATTAAATCATCCAAATACGATTAAAGGCTGTCCAAAAAAAAGACCGGATCTCCTCACCCTTGAAACCATCACTCCCTTCTCCACCGTCCGACACGTGTCATCAGGAGTGATAAGGCTATATGAGAGTCACCCGCATCTAGTCTCACCATCCTCCTGCTACCACGTGTCGGACTATGAGGAAAGAGTGATGTTCTGACGGTAAGGAAATCCCATCCCCAAAAAAGTACCTGCCAGAGCTTTGCCTCCACGCTTTCTACAGAGTCGGCACCTTTCTTAATTTCATGAGCGAGTTTCTCAACATGTCCATACATAGAGTAGTAACTGCAAAATCATCAAAGTAAATGGATCAAATAAAGAAATTCCTGATCAAATAATCAAAACCCTTTACTCCCCTGCAGATGTAAACCACTATAGGCCTTCTTCCTGTACATTCAACGGAGGAGAAAAGGGGAAGGGAGAAAAAAAGGTCCAAGATCCAGATGCAGATTCAAGTGGGATGCCAATAAAGTAGTGAACTGCATCGGGAATGCTTTATGCATATTCCAAATTGCAAACTAAATTAGAACAGAGAGAGAGAGGGAAAAAAAAAAGAAAGGTTTGCCAAATGGAAAGAAGAACATACACAATGTACACTTTGAGGGCCATTGATGCTAATTCTGTCTCTCAAATCTAATGGATATGTGAAACATGAAGCAGATGGATGAGAAGAAAAAGGTGAAAGCCCCCCTGCTTATATATGGGGAAGAGAATCGTTTGACTAGAAGTACAACAACAACATTAATTATTGCCTGACAGGCTTCCGTCTATAGCAGGTATAAAGGTCGGATATACGCAACCATATCCATGTGTTAGAAATATATAGAGATTGTTTCTCGACAACTCATAATGATGCGTCCAGCTGTGTGCTTATAGTTTGACTATAAGTACACACATGACATAGGCTTCCGCCTATGTTAAAAGTAGTCCCAAAACACAGCTTAGTTGGTATTCGGGTTGAGACATTGTTGGAGAAAATAAGTTAAACATACATGTAATTGATTTGAAATAATTGTATATGTATAAAATATGATGCACAATATAACATTCATCAAATCAGTGATTTTTTTTCTTGTTTTTGTTTGGTAATGCGAAATATTCATTGGATTGAAAAGGCTGGAAATTATCAGGTTAGTTGCACTGGTCATGTTTCCTTCTTTACCCCTACAGAAGAGTTAAGATAATTGGTTATGAACATTAATATATCGGGTAAGTATTTAATTGTTGAGATTACAAAATTTTGCTTCTTTTGGCGGGTCGTTGAGAGATTATTAAATTAAGATTACGTAAGCAGTATGTCATGTTGTCGTCATAATTTTTTTGGAAATAATAGGAGCACAGCACGACTCAAATTAGAATATTCCCTGAATTATTGCACGGTGTCTCTTCTACTAAACACTATTTCTTTAGTTTTAAAAATATTATTCTAATAAAATTTCTAACATAATATAAATTATGATATATTAAAAAATCAAGTAGGGTAACATTTTTTTGACCGAAGAAGTGATACTCATGTGTATGGTAAATGATGATCCCATTATTCTAACTTATACTCTTTTTTCAATTAAATTCAAACGTTATTTCATCTTTCCATTGGTGCTTTAATAATATAAGATAAACTAGAGTGTGTATATTTGAGAAAAAAGTTATTTGATGGGCATCACTATGTCTGAGGGAGTATTTCTATCATTTATGTGTGTTACCTTTACTTCATCCAATTCATTCTATTTCTACATTACAATAGATACAAAGGTTGGGTTAATTTTAAAATTTATTCTTATTGATGAGATGATAAAGTTTTTGTAATCCATGTGTTATAACTTTGATAACATCCAGTGTAGAAACAAATGACCGTGTTTTGTAAGACGAAATCTTCTGGTCCTAAAATTTCATGGTGTATATGTAACCGAATATATATAGCTTGTGCATGTGGGGTAGGACTGTGAATGAACCAAGCCGTCCGGTTGTTTGGTTCGTTTGGCTCGAGCTCAGCTCGGATAAAAGGTTAATGAACAGAGCTTGAACACCTTTTTTCTGTTCGAACTCGGTAAGTGGCAACGTTCGGTGTTCTGCTCGTTAATGTTATTCGTGAATTAAACGAACCAAGCTTGAACAATTAAATATGTTCGTTTAAATAAACGAACAAGCTCGGCTCGTTTGCTAAGTTAAATGAACTGAGCTTGAACAACGCAATGCTCGGCTCGTTCGGCTCGTTTACAGCCCTAATGTGGGGGTGTGTAGACCAGTTGAAGCTAGAATATTTAATCACGTTTGTTATTGCTTACCATGTTTCTATTTATTGATTTTGAAATATGATGGAATAAAGCAAAATGAATTATTAAATTGGTTGTGTTTCTTATATTGTGAAGTAGCAGTTGATCGACACAGATTAACGCAATTTTCATTATAGGTTATCGGGAAATAACCTCTGTATATTTTCTAACATATGAATATGATTGCGTACATCCAACCTCTCAATATCCCGTCATAAGCGGTAGTTTTTAAGGAATACAATTGGGGTAATATTGTTGTTGTTTATTATTGCTTCCAACAGTCTTCTTTATGTTTTTTAGTTTGACTTTTCATGTGGAATAAGAAGTGTAAGTTGAATGCATCTAATAGAGTGAGTATTTATTGTAGTGTCTTTAAAAATATAACTGAAACATTAAATACATATTGATCTTATGTATGTTTCTTCAAAATAAAAAATAGTATGGATACTTATGTTTAGACAACCTAAAATGAAAACATGCACATTTATTACTCTTATATAATCCCCCCCCCCCCCAATTACATCATATAAATTTTAGTACTTACTTATTTTTAGATTACTATTTTACTCATTCTGTTGGGCTAGTGTGAGGATAAAATATATCAAGATGACAAAGGCTTCATCCGGTTTTGCATTCTTTTCTATTATAATCTTTCTCTCTTTCTCTTTATAATATTGTTTATCAAATTGCTTCTATCTTGAAGTTAAATTCAAAATTAGTATCCACAACTCTAATAGCACACCAACTTGCAGAGAGCGACTTGCACATGATTTTGCAAGCTGTGAGAGTAAATTCTTTAAGCCTAAATGATAAGTGTTAATAATTTTATTTTCAATTATTTAAAATCAGCAGAATTTTTAAAAGTAAAATAGATAATATTTGCAAGATAGTGGGTGAATGATTTTGGTGATAAAGAACGTTTTAATATTTGATTATGAATCATATTCTTGCAAGCTCAATAATTCATACATTTCATGTTCTACATCAAATGGGTCAAGAACACATTCTTCTTGATTTTAAAATATGATAGAATAAAGCAAAATGACTCACTAAATTAGCCGCGCTTCTTATATTATGAAGTAGCAGTTGATCGACACAGTTTGACGTAATTTTCATTATGTACCATTGGAAAACAAATTCTGTGTGATTCTAACACATAGATATGGTTGCGTAT
Organism: Eustoma russellianum; assembly: GCA_036186865.1. Taxonomy (NCBI): domain Eukaryota; kingdom Viridiplantae; phylum Streptophyta; class Magnoliopsida; order Gentianales; family Gentianaceae; genus Eustoma; species Eustoma russellianum. The sequence goes on along the minus strand of AP025066.1, from coordinate 31,717,161 downwards.
ATACGACCTCTCATACTCCATCATAATCGGAAGTTTCTAAAACAATAGGGTAACGTTATTGTTGCATGGTGAACATCAAATGTCACGAAGGGACTCCAAAGGGTTCAGGACGGCCTTTATACGACAAATGCTAAACGAAAAGGAAAGTGAACAAGGAGTTTAGGACATCCTTTACAGTCAAAAAGACCATCCTAGACCTCTTAGTCAAGCTCTATTTGACATTTGGCATGGAATAGGGGTCAAACTCAAAACTGATCCAGTCAACATATGTTTCATACAGAAAACTGTTAGGCCAAAATAAATAGCGGAAGCATAAAAGTTACCTCCGGCCATTGTCGTTTGTAGAAGCCTTCTTCGTGTTGATGTAGTCCTTAGGGTAGTCTTCTAGCCTTGTTCCTCTTGGCTTGAATGAGATGGTTTGATGGACAACCATAGGCTCTTATTTATAGGCTAAGCTAGGGACCCCCTAATCCTGTCTTGATTAGAGTTCGTACCATCACAAACTCTACTGTATGGTGATAATCCCTTACCACCAAGGAGTTGTATTCAAATACAAGTCTAGGAGATAAGATGACGTGGTGATCCACACTATATGTGATTTAAATTAATAAATCACGGGATAAATCTTAAAGATAAACATTACGTCTAATATTTATCCAACATTCTCCCACTTGGATCAAATGTCAACACTAGACAACGCTACACAAGTGACTAAGTAACTTGGCCAAAACAAAATGTCACTCGAACAACTTGACTACCTCGATCGAAAATATAACACATACGAATCAAGGCGGTTGCGCTCTTAGATTAAACAACGAGCACTCCCTTCCAAGTATTACCATGCATTATACAAACAATCAAACAAAATGAACGACTTATTATAAATCATCTCAATGGGTCTGTTACAACCCGCGTTTCCGGGTCAGTGAAAAGTAAAATAAGATGATGAAAAATAGAACGCATATATGACGCCAATGAAATTTCGAGAGAATTTAAACTTTTAGTTAAGAAAAATAAAGACATTGACATTATATATCGGGGTTAGAAACGGTCTGAAAAATAACCGAATGATAAGTCACCGAATACAGCGAGATTCGACGGGACTAGATAACAAACATTTCGAACACATGTTACGAGTGATATAAGTTAGTCGGTAACAACCTAAGTCGTTTGATATAAATTAAACTAAATAAGAATACCCGATACAATAATTTTAGTACACACTTTTATCACATTTTCCTTCACCTTACCCTACATGTTGACAAAAGGCAAAAAATTTTTCCCTCACTAGACCTACCCACGCCACCCCCCCTCATGCAAGACAAGGTTGTCATCTTTTTCCATCCACTACTTTATCTTACACACTTTAACTTTTATTACATCTATTTTTTTTCTACTATTTCCAACATCATCACAAGACAACACCTCCCAAGGCCTCTCCTCTTATCACGTTGGATATCAAAGGAAAAGGACAAAGTATTCCTTCTTCCCAATACACTTCAACATCATTACACCTCCTTACATACCCCACACTTTTTCCTACTTCAATATTCTCCCATTACCCAACAAACAAAAGCTGAAAACCCCTTCCACCATAGTACAACTTTCGGTTGGACCAAGAAGGGAAGAAACACAAAAATAATTTCTCTCTTCCACTCAACCTATTACACCACTACTCCCTTTCTTGCTAAAAAGAATATTTTATCTCCCCCACATAGACCATAATTTCGGTCATAGCAAGAAAAAGAGAGAAGACATTCACTTTTGCCTCACCTCATCCAATCAAAATTCTTGCACCTTATACCAAAGACCATGCCTTCTTCCTACCCCACCCCAACATAACCAACGGCCATAAGGCCAAGAAAGAACAAAACCCATCTTCAATTCCCAATCTCACTCATCTTAGAGTAAATTCAAAGTGTAATCTCCAAGCTCTCCCTCTTCTTCTATCTCCAAGGCAAAAAAAAAAAAATCCTCTCTTCCCCTTCAAGCCAAAACCGTGGCCTACTAAGAGTGTAGGTGGAAGAATTCTGCTCAAGGCTAAGACTATATTCAAGTTTAAGGACTATTCAAAATCAATCCAACCTATAGGTGAAGTGTTTTTGAAATTCTACTCTCAGTTTCTTTTCATATTTCATGCAAGAACTAAACTTTTCTTCTCCCCTTTCCCTCCATGGCCGCCTATAGATAAGGGAGGTGATATTCTTCTTCACATGCAAGCTTAAGGAGTCCTCAATCAATCTCAAGGTAGGATGTATCAACTAACTCCACCATTCTTCTCTTTGGGTCCATAGTCGTGAGGATCAACAAGAAAGGAGAATGAGCTCCTCAAACTAAGGGTGTAGAAATCTACCAAGCTTTTAAGGGTAAGATCATTTAGGGATTCATTTTAGAACCTCCTTAACTCCTTGCTTTCAAAGAACTAATATTTCTTCCATCCTTGGCTATAGGGCCGAAAATTTACCAAGAAGGGGAAAGGAGAAATCTTTTCTATTTTAAGTGCTAGACTCAAGGACAAAGGCAAGTAATCTTCCTTGATACTTCATGGATTTTCAAATGTTTAGTATATATGTTTATATCCAAGTGGGATCATCATGTAGTATGTTTGAGATTTTTCTTCAAAAACACATGCAAATCTAACTTTTATATCATATACATATGTATATGCGTGTATGTAGTGTATGTATATGTATGTATATAATATATATATGCGTGTATATAAAGGGGGGTACCTATGCGTGTATATAATGTGTATATGTATATCTATGCGTGTATATGATATGTATAGGTATAAATGCTTGAATATGAAAAGTAAATATAAATGCATGTATATAATATGCATATGTATATATGTTTGAGTATAAAAAGTATATATATACGGGTACATGATGTATGTATGCATGTATATATGAGATATAAAAAGTATATGTTTATAATATGAAATCAAAAATAAGTAGACATATATACCAATACCCACACCTAAACGGCAGTGAGCCTTTTTGGGGTTAAGAAAATAATTTTTGATACATTATATACACTTATATAAATAATATATGAAAAGGAGAAAGTTTGAAGATATATATATATATATATATCTACATATATATTTATGAATATAATTATGGACTAATGACTTTATCTTTACGTAAAGTGTATTTAAATGATTGACATGAAAATATATATATATATATATATATATATATATATATAAGTGTAGCATTGAGCAAATATAAATATATAAATATATATATATATAACATATATATATTTCGGTTCTTATATATATATATACTTTTGGCATAATGACTTTATTTATATGAAAAGTATATTCAAATGATTTTGGACATGATATATATATTTATACACATATATAATTTTGGTTATAAAATATTAAGTAGTAAAGGAATTTTAAAATAACTATATACCCATATGTATGTTAAAATTATGGAAATGAGCAAACTTTTATATAATATATAATGTCTTGAAATGATTTTATATATGTATGAACATTCACACATATATATATATATATATGTTCGGCCATATGGCCTTTTCA
>AP025066.1:31622386-31697445 GCA_036186865.1 Eustoma russellianum | reverse complement strand
AAAAAAAAAAAAAATAGTTGATACTGGATCTGAGAAAATTGCCTAAGAATAGCATTAAGGGCGCATTGCCTGAATCTATGGGTATTATCAGAAGAAACTGGTGTTTCTTCCAACAAATAAAAATTAAAAAAAAAGTAAGTTTAACATGAAATGAGCATGCGAATTCCATATTTTCATCTCTTTTTAGGGGTGTTTGGTTGGGATTTCTTCATTAAGGGTGTAGGTTTGAAGGGTCTCCAAACCCATACACGTTGTTTGGTTGTTAAAATTGAGGGTATGTGTTTCGGATTGATATCTGAATATTTGATAATGATATCGTTTTTTGATATACTAGCTCCCCTTGTCTTTCAATATGGGTTATAATATTGCGGTATGAGTTTCGAACTTGACCATCCTCAACCCACCCCGGCTACCCCCACCCACCCTCCAATGGTCAAACAGGCCGGTCAAAGGCTCCTGCCGGCCACCGCCGTCAGCCGATCACTATTGCGGTCGGTCAAATTTTTCTGGCCAATTTTCCAGCCGCCTCCTTCGATACCCATTTCAATTCCGATACGTTCCAAACATCATCCATGACAATTATACACATTCCCAGTTCAATACCAAACAAATATAATTTTTATGTCTAAACTCATATACTGTCAAACTCATTTCGATTCTGATTCCAATATCCAAAAACGAACCAAACTCCCCCTCAGTTGTCAAAAGGAGGAAAACACACCCACACACAAACGGACTTTGAGAGGCATTATTCCTAAAAAGTGGAAGATGAAATGTAATCCTCGTTTGCAGTTTTTACTTTTTAATAAGAGTTGATTACTTCTAAATGTCTAAAATTCTTATTTTGGTAAACAACCAGTGAATGAAATATACAACTCCATATTCCGTAAATTAACCGTAAACTATCCATGCGAAAAGTGGAAAAAGAAAAAAGGGATTTGTTTAGTACTTTGTCATTAGCAATAGACTCGTTTGCTCCCAGTGCATAGTTCAGTTGGTACTCGTGTTGATGCTCCAGAAAGGCATAGGTTCGAACCAGCAACGCGCACCTTGGATGCTTTACTGTTGTCTGGGGCAGTAATAACTATGTCATTGTATCCGACTCAACTGGTTTAGAGGGTTGCTGACTCAGTTTGTAGTATACACCTTGTGTGGTTCTCGACAATGTCTTGTCAATCTAGGAGGCGGTTGAGCTCTTAATTTGTATCCTCCACGAAGCTCCTTACGGTTATGGTAGGAGGTATTGGCCTTTAGACTAGTTTCTTGTACTGTTACATGATATTGACAAAATTTAAGTTGGCACGAATCAGCTACTTTCTTATAGTAATATTCTTATTACTTAATGGAATGCACAAAAACGGGAAATAATTATTAGGTCTTACAAGTAAATGTCAACCAATGTGTTAACATGATAATTTATCATTGCCTAGTGTATTTTGCTTACTAATAAGTGAATAATAAGATCATATAAGTTGATGCAGGTATAAAAAGATTATCACATGAGCTTAAAGGATAAGATTTATACTCGATTTAAGGTGAAAATAAACGGGTGATTTTTCTTTGCATGAAAAAGAATAACCAAGACGATCCTTTATTACAATAAACGAGTGATTTTTTCTTTGCATTAAAAAGATGACGTCAGATAAACGAGTTTCTCTAGTAAAGGATTTCTTCAGTTCAGGAAACTAAAGTTCACGATGGGAAGAGTGCTGCATGGACACAAAGTCACACGTTTACTATTTCTGTATTTACGTGTTATATATATATAAAATTCATTATAATTAATTTTATAAGAGTTAAGATATTAAACATTTGTCAACTTAGCAGTTTATTCTAATTTAGATTTTGGCAATTTAAATTATTTGAAATCACTATGGTAAAGCTTTAAACATCATATACGGTAAGGATGAACGCATGATTTTTGTAGCTCTCAGTTTCAATTTAACCGATGAAAAATTATCTCATATACTATGGTCCACATCTTTTTGCAATACACCAGACTCTAAATAACAACCACAACAACAATCATACCAAATATATTCTAACGAAAGCAAAAGTTATCGCTAAAGTTTGGGGAGAATGAGAAGCGCGCAAACAATACATCCATCCGAAGTGATAGAGAGTTTGATTATAGTGAGACATCTGTCTCTATATGTACATACATAGATGACACAATAAAAGAAATATGGTGTGCTAGTGTACTCATATTTAAAATCCAACCAACCATATCAAACAATCTGTTATTCATGTATCAACCGAAATTGAAATAAGCACAAACTTACTGTATTTTGAATTTAACAAAAATAAACTATGATTTTTTGAAGCTAAAAGATTTGATCTTGACTCTACCCTATACACTTCACTCTAATCTTGCAACATTTAGCACTCTTAGTTACTTATTTTCTTCCTCAAAAATAATACTTATATCCCCAAAATTGGGAGAAGGAAAAGAAAAGGAAAAGAAAAAAAAATTAAAAAGCAGGTTTTAACTTTCTCTTTTTATATTCCTTAAAAATTATAATCCTTACACCATAATATGGACAAAAAGCACCAAGACACAATGTTTGAACTATTACATTTTATTGTTTAACCCATTGACCTTTCCCCCCCCCCCCCCTCTCCAAAACATATTAGAGATAGGATCCCCTCATCGCAAACGGATGCACTGACGCGTGACCGCACGACACGTGACAACAAGGAAGGGTGGTGAGGCTAGATGCGAATGACCTTCATATAGCCCCCACCGCCCCTCCTTGCTGTCACGTGTCACGTGGTCACAAAAGGGGTTAGTAAAGTAGGGGTTAGAAGATCTCAACCCAACATATTATGTGGTGCACTGACAAAATTATACCCATCTCCTATGGTAACTGCACTCGAATCTAGGCAGACCTGTATTTCTTGGTTTTAATAAGATTTTTTTACGAGTGTTGTTTTTATCCACTATATTTAAAAGTAATAATTTATTATGACTAAACAAAATACAGAATTAAACCCTTACGTTCGAAATTATAGAAGATCTTTTTTATAGATCAAACATTTCCATCGAATAGAGTATGATTGTGTGTATAATAGCATTTATTATACCAGAAATATCAATAAACTCAATTATTACAATTGCTAAAGATACGTCTTTTTAGCTTCTATTTAGAAGTATGAAAAATATCCTCATTACAAAGCTCAGTAATTTATAACTTCTGAACATACTTGTACGTAAGTTTTATAGATAACACATAGGTAAAAAGTTTGGGAAAAGCTACAGGCTAAAAAAAGTCAAATGACCTGTCTGCACACAGTGAAAAGACATATACGAAAAAAGAAAAGGAGAAAAAGAATTGTATACATTGACTTAATAAATTTGAAATTTCATATAATATATATATATATATGCATATATATACTAAGTATTTATTTAATAATAACGAACAAATACTTATAATCAGGGTATAAACTTTTACGAAATAATCAAATTTGAATCACCTTGTTTGTACTGTAGTCCTATTATTTCTCTTGGGCCACCCAAAAAATAAATAAAAATGAAAAAGGCAAAAAGTGATGATGACAACGTGACATACAACCTACGCAATCTCAAGTTCAAGGGACAGGCCAAAGAATGCAGATTTTCGTAATCTGGACCATTAAAAACTTACCCTATATGCTAATACTCATAACCAATAACCAATTGATGAGATCACACCAGGCAAAAAAAGGAGGCAAAAAATAAGGTCTTCTATCATAACCCGCCACGTGTTAAATGACCAGGAAAATACCAGAAGATGACAAATGCAATTAAAATATATAACAAATTGTATCCTTCAAGTTTCAATCCAATACCAAAAATACAAATTTTACAATGGTCAATGACCAAGTATGATTAGTTGATCATTGACCAATGAAATGTGTAGAAAATTTATGGGCCCTTTGTTTTGGCCAATCAACCCCTTGCTTGTATGTAGATAAAACTTATTTGTCATCATTTTATTAGATCACTAGTTGATCAATGACCACCATAAAATTTATGTACCAAAAAAAGCAAGGAAAAAATCATTGGTTTGATGTACCGTATATATCTTGCATCATGTTTTATACATATACAATTATTATATCCCAACGAAATCAAAAAAATACATTGGACCCATTAGAGCAATGAGAGGTACTTTACCATATTTTAAACCTAAACAAACAATTCTCCCCCCTATATAAGCAGTGTGGCCTTCACCTTTTCTTATCATCCTCTGCTTAATACTTCACATCTCCATTGAAATTGAGAGACAAAATTGCATCAATGGCCACCAAAGTCTACATTGTGTATGTTCTTCTTTCCCTTTTGCAAAAATGTCTGTTTTTTTGTCCTCTGTAATTTGTAGTGCATTCTTTATTATGCATATAGCATTGCCAATTCAGCCTAAAGCTTTATGCTTTACCTATAATTTGTTGGCATTCCATTTGAATCTGCATCTTGATCTTGGCCCCCTTTTTTTACTTTTCACTTTCAAAGCATATTTCTTTGTGCCTCAGAATGACTTATTTCTGCAGAGGAATAAAGGGTTTTGAGTATTTAATTAGGAAACTCTTTTGTTCGATTTATTTACTTTGATCATCTTGTAGCTACTACTCTATGTACGGACATGTTGAGAAACTTGCTAATGAAATCAAGAAAGGTGCTGACTCAGTAGAAGGGGTGGAGGCAAAGCTCTGGCAGGTTTGTTCTTTTAGCAATTTCTGGAAATTGGATGATTTGAGTGATTACATAATGGGATGATGATATGATATTTCATGTAACAGGTTCCAGAGATTCTGTCTGAAGAAGTTCTTGGAAAGATGGGCGCCCCACCAAAAACTGATGTGCCCATCATCACCCCTGATGAGCTGACAGAAGCTGATGCTCTGATTTTCGGGTTCCCGACCCGATTCGGAATGATGGCAGCCCAATTCAAGGCGTTTCTTGATTCAACTGGTGGCCTGTGGGGAGCTCAGAAGCTTGCAGGAAAGCCTGCTGGAATCTTTTACTCCACTGGATCTCAAGGAGGCGGTCAGGAGACTACCGCGTAAGTTCAACTGTGACAATATTTTTAAGACGTACAGAACTGCTTAATTTGGTCTCCACTTTGTATCAGGATGGTTTGATAAGCTAATGATTTTGATTTTTTTTTTTTTGTTTGCAGATTGACGGCAATTACGCAATTGGCTCATCATGGATTGGTTTTCGTTCCAATTGGATACACTGCTGGAGCAGGAATGTTTGAGATGGAGAAGGTGAAAGGTGGTAGCCCGTATGGTGCTGGAACATACGCTGGGGATGGATCTAGGCAACCAAGTGATCTGGAATTGGCCACAGCTTTCCATCAGGGCAAGTACATTGCTGGCTTCGCCAAAAAACTCAAGGGATCTGACTAAATCACCCCCACCCACCCCCCATCCATACCCATACACTATACCCTTAGCTACCTCTTCTATACATTGCTGGATTTATGGCTTTTGTTTGTCTTTTGGTCTTGATTCTAGATAATAAAAGACTTTTGATTTACCTGATGTGATGCTGCAATGGGTTATTTATGTTATCATGTTTGATGTCTTGATGTTCCATTTCTATGCTTTGCCAATATCAATGGAGTAAGTGATGATGTTCTCAGATGGATGTCTTACGCCTTGTGATGTTTCTTATGGGGTGTTTGGTTGAGAGTTTCTTCATTGATGGTATAAGTTTCGGCTTGATATCTGAGCATTTGGTAATAGATATCGTTTTTTGATATATAAGTTCCCTTTGTCTTTCAATATTGGGGGGAGGATATGAGCTTGACCACCCTCAACTCACTCCGGCTGCCTCACCCACCCCAATGGTCAAAGGCCCCTGTCGGTCAACGTCGCCGCCCACCGCCGACCGGTCACTATTCCGGTCGATCAAATTTTTCTGGCTAATTTTCTGGCTGCCCAGCTTCGATACCCATTTCAATTCCGATACGTTCCAAACACCATCAATATTGTTTGGAACTATGACTTTTACGCAACTATGACTTTTACGCCTAAACTCGTAAACTCTCAAACCCATACACTATCATACTCATTTTGATTCTGATTCCGATACCTAAATGCGAACCAAACGCCTCTTATTTTATTTATGCCATTCCTGCACTTTTACGTCATAGTTAGTAAACCCGATCAGATCTTTGACCTCCCCTAGATAATCACGTCCGTTTAATCATTTTTTTATATAGCTTGATTATAATAAGAATAATTTGGAAGAATACTAGAGCCCGCAGATATTGATCAAGGACAAGCCTTTCTAAGATTTGCAGTTGTTTTTCCATTCAAGAAGTTAAATCTTATGCTTTCACCCAATTTCAAGGGTTAGAGATCTTCTAATCTAGTACCAATCTCATATTCCATCCCTTTTAATATCGTCGTGTGATACGTAAATCTTTATTTTAAATTAATGTATGATTGGTAAAGTTGTTGTTTTGTGGGCATTGATTTCACAGATTCGAAACACAGAAACAGCATATTACACAAAAGTGTAAGGTAAGACTGTTTTGCGATCCGGTCCTTCTCCGTACCCTAAAAAATGCAAGAGTCCAGTGCAACAGTAACACGGTTTATATGATATGATTCTAGTAAACATGTTAGACAGAACGCAGTTGGATTATGAGTTGGTTGCGTGAAACTTCCATGTTGTTGTTCGGATTTTGCTCGTTTTTTCTCTCCAAGGAATTAGCTTGTCTATTTTCCCCCCATAAATGTTATTGAAGTTAGCCTGAAGAAGTAACCAAATATTACTGAAAACTGCAAACGAGAATTACGTCTCTTCTTCAATTTGATTAAGAAATTGTGCCGCTGAATGTGTTGCTAATAGGTTTTTTATTTTTTATTTTCCATATTTCAATAGTATTTCATACCACTCTTTCAATTTAAGACTTAGTAATTTTTATTGTTTATCTTAATTAACTGAAAGTATAATAAGAAAAAAGATAAAATTAAAAACAGAGGATCCACCCTCTCTTTTTCATCTTTTATTAGTTAAAAAAAGGATGTTTTCGGTACACTAGGCTCCCGCGTTTGTGTAAGGTTCGGAGAGATGCCGGATCGCGTCGCGATGTAGTGTACGCGGCCTTACCCTACACTTGCAAGAGTCTGTTTTTGCATATCGAACTCGCGATTTTAAGATCACAAAACAACAATCTTACCAAGTTGTTCCAAAATCTTTTATTAGTTAAAGGGTTTCTAATATGATTGACCATTTTAAAAGTTGATTTATTTTTGCCACCTCCCGCATTCATAACTTCCGATTTTACCTAAAAGAAAAAGTAAAATAAAGAACACTACACATAACTCATTCAGTTTTTAAATAGCCACATCTCCATGGCATAGTCCAGTTAGTATTCCGGTTGAAATTTGCTCTAAGATGTCAAGAGTTCGATTCCAGAGACGCGCACAGTGTGGGTGTTTCTCTGCTGCTAACCGAATGCCTAGTTTGTGGGGAGACATCTTGTGTGGGTCACTGCATAAGATCTCACCCAACCTAGAAGGCTGTTGGGCTCCTGATTTACATACTCTACACATGCTCTTTGGGACTGGGTGGAAGCCACCAGGATGAGAGATTTCACATTTTTAATTAGCCACTATTAGGGCGATAAATGAACCAAGCCGTTCGATTGTTCGGGTCGTTTGTTTGAGCTCAAGCTCGAGCTCGGCTCGGATAAAAGGTTAATGAACAGAGCTTGAACACCTTTTTCTGTTCGAGCTCGGTAATTGGCACCATTCGTTTAAGGTGTTCGGCTCGTTAATGTTGTTCGTGAGTTAAACGAACCAAACTTGAACAAGTAAATATGTTCGTTTAAGCTCGGCTCGTTCGCTAAGTTAAATGAACAGAGCTTGAACAACGCAATGCTCGGCTCGTTCGGCTCGTTTACAGCCCTATCCACTATACATTTTTCTCATAAATTATATATATCACATTAAAGAAAGTTTAAGAGCCATGGATAAAAATAAAAATTTGACGCATCGGAGTCAAAAGCCATCGTCATTGAACAAGTACATGTGGCCGGCCTGAGATTAATAAATCCCGCATATATCTTAACGGGAATAATAATCTCACAAGAGGCCAACAAAAAGAAGATGAAAAAAAAGATAAGTAATCTATTGCACATCATCTTTCTCAAGCAAAAGCACCATGATTAAATTTGAATTTCTTATTTTTAAGTTTTTTATATCATCGGTTGTTTCTTTCGTACTCCAAGACTTTTGGTCTGTGTATGGATAAATTTTGCATATTCAAAATGGGTGGCCCTATATGTTTCGGGAGACTATTGTTGAGAATCCCACATTGCTAATTTGAGAAAAAATGCATGAGTTATATGAAGATGATGTTCCACCACCCATTGTCTTAAGGTTTTGAGTGGATATGAGCATCAGCTCATGTAAGCCCAAGTTTCAAGATGGTATCAGAGCAGGTTTAAAATGTGGACTCAACTCTTGCCTGGTCCATAGTTGGCCACTTAATGTTTCCCCTCACCTAAGTCCAGATGTTCATGTCTGGCTTGTGGTTTGTGATTGAGGGCGGGTTGTAGGGCGCGTGTGTATGTCAAGCCACATTGTCCATAGTTGGCCACTTAATGTTTCCCCTGAGGGCGGGTTGTAGGGCGCGTGTGTATGTCAAGCCACGTTGTCCATAGTTGGCCACTTAATGTTTCCCCTCACCTAAGTCCAGATGTTCATGCCTAGCTTGTGGTTTGTGATTGAGGGCGGGTTGTAGGGCGCGTGTGTATGTCAAGCCACATTGATTGAGGACGGGTTGTAGGGCGCGTGTGTATGTCAAGCCACGTTGCCACGTGAGGGCGGTTGTTGAGAATCGCACATTGCTAATTTGAGAAAAAATGCATGGGTTATATGAGGATGAGGTTCCACCACCCATTGCTGAGACTATTGCACAAAAATGCTATCATATAAATGAATTTATGCATAAAGACGTAGATATGCCAACACCGACTCGACTTGTTCAAGATGTCTCCTGACGAGTCTTCTTGCTACGGATAGTCCTTCAAAATAGTGACAATATGTAAATATATTTATGTTTTTCGAATTTAAATAAACAGTTTTATTAACTCCGGCTTCAGCCATGTTAAGTGGCATGCTCCATCTTATATTATAATGTGTCTGGTAATGATTTTTTGCCGCCCAATATCACATGTACCATGGCATGCTCCATCTTATATATTATAATGTGTCACGTGATGATTTTCTGCCGCACGATATCACCTGTGCCAAGATCAATGGCGATGTTGAAGAAGTTGCAAGTTACTACAAAGACGTGCAAGACCATTTGAAATAAAAAAAAACGAGGGTACGTAATGTTGGAGAATTGAGGTTGGGCTTGGCCCATCGTTGGATATTGAAGATTGGGCCTTGGCCCGTTATGAAGTTGCAAGACTTGTGCAACGTACTATGAGCTTAATGAATCCTTAACGTGTAGTTAATGTTAGGGTGTGATCTCACTCAATTATGTATTGTGTGAATGTGAAATTAATGCTCATAGTAGATGTAAACGTTCTGGATGGGTGACGTGTCACTCGTGTGGAGGAATGCCACGTTGGAAGTGTCCATGTGGCGTAAAAGGCATCTGAAGGACATCGATCGATGACATCGATCGATCGATGTCACTTCGATCGATCGATGTCATCGATTGAAGTGGATCAGAGGACTTCATACGCTTCTTAGATCGATCAAAGTGGATCAGAGGACATCGATCGATCACATCGATCGATCGATGTCCCTTAGAACGATCAGGATGATCGAATGAAGTGTTCAGTCAGACATTGATCGATCACATCGATCGATCGATGTCACTTCGATCGATCGATGTGATCGATCGAAGTCTGACAGCAGGCGCATATTTGATTCTGTTGGCAGATTTGATTCAAAATGAATCAAACTCTATCCTCCTCCATTCAAGATAAGATGATCTGTTGTGATCTAACGGTAGTGAGTAAAGCAGCTTGAATCTAACGGCCGAGATTTAAACTGTCTTAACTGCTTAACTGAATATGGTTTCCATCTAACGATCCAGGTTTAAACCTGTTAATCTATCTTCGATCTAAAGGCTGAGATTAAATCTTCCTAATCTAGATAGGAGGTTTTAATCTAACGGTCTAAATCAAACTTCGGTTTTGATCCAACGGTCACGGTACCTTGTCCTCCAACCGACTCCCCTATATAAAGAGTGCTAAGGGTGCAATCATTTACATACCTTAAGCTCTTAGCAATCTCAAAGCATTTTGCATTCATAAGCACGTGAGTCTTGCATATTGTCCGGGAGAAGTCAGGACACTCTAGAGTTCGAAGGAGTTCAAGTTCAGCAGTGCCGCTCAACTGAACAGGTACCCGTTGTATCCTGGGAGACGGTTGCTCATACCGGTTGGGCACAGTATACCGGAGCAATACGTCTTAAGGACAGAGTCCTTGACTCGCCCCGGGTTTGATTTATTTTGTTGTTTCATTTGCACACAGTGTACGACTGCGTCTTGGTACAGGATTGATTGTGCCAACAATCTTAAGACGTATTACGATTCAATTATATTCTGTACCCTTTTTGTTTATTTACGCAAAGGCAGTTTCGTACTGTTTTGCAGTCTCTTTCTACTCATTCTTAAACCTGTGATAGTTCTGATCTCTACGTTTTGATCAAACTGAACAGGAATGGAGAACGAGAGCTCAAACTCTGTTCACGGCTTCAATGGTGCTCACTCCGTGTCCGCACCAGAAGGGGCAAACAATGTTGCTGCCGGACCACAAATTAATGCGGTTCCGTTGGCACCTACTGGAGGGCCTCAAATGAATCCGACTGCCACTGCTGCTCAGGTGGAGAAGCCGGAGAAATTTGCTGGAAGCTTCTTCAAGAGGTGGCAGCAAAAGATGTTGTTCTACCTCACTGCGTTAGGGTTGGCCAGAATGCTCAGCGAGGATCCACCTGTGGTTGAGCCTGTGGAGGATCAACAGCAGAATATGCAGAATGCCTTGGGTGCTGAGGCCTGGGCATACACAAATTTCTGTTGTTTAAATTTGATTCTTGGTTGCCTAGATAATTCTCTCTATGGCATATTTTGTACTTTTAAAACTGCGAAAGCATTGTGGTTGGCTTTAGACAAAAAGTACCGCACAGAAGATGCGGGTACTAAAAAGTTGATAGTTGGGAAATTTCTCGACTATAAAATGTTAGATTCCAAAACTGTAATTTCGCAGGTGGAAGAAATACAGATGTTGGTTTCTGAAATGGAAGAGGAGGGCATGACGCTCAGTGAATCTTTCCTAGTTGCGGCTGTGATTGAGAATCTGCCTCCTTCGTGGAGGGAATTCAAGAGCTATCTCAAACACAAGAGAAAGGAGATGAAGATGGAGGATTTGATAGTCCGTCTTCGTATTGAGGAGGACAACCGTCGCTCCGAAAGAAAGCCATCCATGTCTTCTGGTCAAGCCAAAGCTCATGTTGCTGAGGCAAAGAACAAGAAGAAGCATAACACTTTGAGTGTGAACTCCAAGGGCAAGGAAATTGCAAAGAAGTTTACAGGTAAGTGTTATAACTGTGGTAAACCAGGGCATTAAAGCAGTGAATGCAGGAAGCCCAAAAAGAGTCAGAATCAGAATAAAGCGAAAGCAAATCTGGTCGACGCAATGGATGATTTGAACCTGTGCGCGGTGGTGACCGAGTGCAACGCAGTGGGAAACCCACGAGAATGGTGGGTGGACACAGGAGCCACTCGACATGTTTGTGCGAACAGGGCAATGTTCAGAGAGTACGTGCCCACGACAAACAATGAGCAATTGTTCATAGGAAACTCCAACAGCTCGAAAATTGAAGGATCGGGCAAGGTAATCCTGAAGCTGACCTCAGGAAGAGAGTTGACTCTGCAGAATGTGCTGCATGTTCCCGATATAAGGAAGAATCTGGTGTCTGGCGCGCTGCTAGTCACGCATGGGTTCAAGCTTGTATTTGAGGCAAACAAATTTACACTTTCTAAGAATGGGGTGTATCTGGGGAAAGGGTATCTTTCGGATAACATGTTTAAGTTAAATGTTATGACCATTGTACCCAAAAATGTTGCGCCCATTGAGGCTAATAAAATTGTTTCCTCTTCTGCTTACATGCTTGAGTCTTCCTGTTTATGGCATTTTCGTTTGGGACATGTAAATTATAAGTCAATACAACGTATGATTAATCTTGACTTATTGCCCAAACTGGACTTTAGTAATAAAGAAAAATGCCAAATATGTGTTGAAGCGAAATTAACAAAAGCGCCTTTTCCTTCAACGGAACGAAACACTGAATCGTTGGATTTAGTTCACACAGATTTGTGTGATTTAAAGTTTGTGCAAACAAGAGGTGGTAAAAAGTATTTTGTAACTTTTATCGACGATTGCACACGATACTGTTATGTATATTTGCTAAGTAGCAAAGATGAGGCCCTTGATGCTTTCAAGGATTATAAAAATGAAGTTGAGAATCAACTTAGCAAACGAATTAAAGCAATTCGTAGTGATAGAGGTGGCGAATATGATACACCGTTTAATAAATTCTGCTCAGAACATGGCATTATTCATCAAACGACTGCGCCATATTCGCCTCAATAAAATGGTATTGCTGAACGCAAAAACCGCACTCTAAAAGAGATGATGAATGCTATGTTGATAAGTTCGGGTTCACCTCAGAACTTGTGGGGGGAAGCAATTCTCTCAGCCAACGTCATTTTGAACAGGATTCCGTCCAAGAAGACGGATAAGACCCCATATGAATTATGGAAAGGCTATAAGCCTAGTTACAAATACTTGAAAGTGTGGGGGTGTCTGGCAAAGGTTGCTATACCTAAGCCAAGACAAGTTAAAATCGGGCCTAAAACGATTGATTGCATATTTATTGGTTATGCAACGAACAGTAGTGCATATCGTTTCTTAGTGCACAAATCAGACGTTCCTGAGATACATGAAAATGTTGTCATGGAATCAAGGAACGCAGTATTCTTTGAAAATATCTTTCCAAAGAAAGACAAAGAAAGTGAAGAAGCTAGCTCAAGTAAGCGAGTGCGTGAGATGACTCCTCAAGATACTGAGGAAATACGTCAAAGCAAACGAGCCAAAATACCGACGTCTTTT
This sequence comes from Eustoma russellianum, assembly GCA_036186865.1. Taxonomy (NCBI): domain Eukaryota; kingdom Viridiplantae; phylum Streptophyta; class Magnoliopsida; order Gentianales; family Gentianaceae; genus Eustoma; species Eustoma russellianum. The sequence continues at coordinate 31,684,311 of AP025066.1, read as the reverse complement.
GGACCAGATTTTCTAACCTATATGGTAGAAAATGAGCCAAGGAATTTCTCCGAGGCTATGTCAACTCCAGAAGCTCCATTCTGGAAAGAGGCAATTAATAGTGAGATAGACTCAATTCTTCAAAATCACACTTGGGAGTTGGTTGACCTTCCACCTGGAAGTAAACCACTTGGTTGTAAGTGGGTTTTTAAGAAGAAACTTAAAGAGGATGAGTCTATTGGGAAGTATAAAGCCAGGTTAGTAGCCAAGGGCTATAGACAGAAAGAAGGCTTTGACTTCTTTGACACCTACTCACCAGTGACTAGGATCACTACAATAAGGATGCTAGTAGCCATTGCTGCAGTCTATGATCTGGAAATCCATCAAATGGATGTAAAGACTGCCTTTCTGAATGGTGAGTTAGAGGAAGAAATTTACATGGAACAGCCTGAGGGGTTTGTCGTTCCAGGACAAGAAAGGAAAGTATGTAGACTTGTTAAGTCTTTGTACGGACTTAAACAAGCACCCAAGCAATGGCATTTAAAATTTGATCAGGTAATGATGTCAAATGACTTCAAGATCAATGAATGTGACAAGTGTGTGTACATTAAGAGCACACAGAACGCATTTGTGATAGTGTGTCTCTATGTAGATGACATGCTTATCATGGGCAATACTCGTGATATCGTCTTGAATACAAAGAAGATGTTAACACGAAACTTTGATATGAAGGACATGGGAGTTGCCAATGTCATTCTAGGAATTAAGATTTCTAGGGTGACTGAGGGACTCATACTGTCACAAACTCACTATATTGAATCTGTTCTGAGACGGTTCAATATGGATGATGTGAAACCGGTAAAGACCCCGCTCGACTTAAGTATGCACTTAAGGAAGAATCGAGGCGAACCTGTGGCATAACGAATTGTACAAGACCAGACTTAGCTTGTTCAGTAAACAAGTTGAGCAGATTTACGAGTAATCCAAGTGATGATCATTGGAAAGCTCTTAACAGAGTAATGAGGTATTTGAAATACACAATGAATCTTGGATTACATTACACGAGATATCCAGCAGTATTAGAAGGATACTGTGATGCAAATTGGATATCAGATAGTAAGGACTCGAAGTCCACCAGTGGATACGTGTTCACGGTTGGTGGTGCTGCTGTGTCGTGGAAATCCACGAAACAAACATGCATAGCTAGGTCCACTATGGAAGCTGAGTTCATAGCGTTGGACAAAGCAGGGGAAGAGGCTGAGTGGCTTCGGAATTTTCTGGAAGATATTCCGTGTTGGCCTAAGCCGATAGCTCCTATTAGCATACACTGTGATAGTCAGTCAGCTATAGGACGTGCTCAAAGCAGCATTTACAATGGTAAGTCACGACACATACGTCGGAGACATAATACCATTAAACAGTTGATCTCTAATGGCGTGATTTCCATAGATTATATAAAATCAATGGAGAATCTTGCGGATCCGCTTACAAAAGGCTTGCCTAGAGATCAGATGTCAAGATTGACAAACGGAATGGGACTGAAGCCCATAATGCATGAGTCTTTGTAATGGTAACCCAACCTTGTTGACTGGAGATCCCAGAATCTTGGTTCAATGGGACAACTAAGTTATGAAGATTCAGTTAGCACTTACTCATTCCGTCTGACAAAAGTGCTGTCTGCAGAGAATGTAGGGTAAGCTGATGCTTTTAATGATATCCTATATCTTGATACGTCAAGTGTAGTATGGCAGAATACTCTTGATAGGAATCACCTATGTAAGTGTGAAGTGGGGCCGCTTCTATGAGAAAGTCTGGGTGGCAAGATTTCTCTAAAACACTTTCTGAAACCAGGTTGTTCATGGCCAAAACGAACACAACCATGAGAACCAAAAGGGTGTTAAAGGAAATTTTGTGTGAGTGCCGTTGTCTTGGTTCACAATAAAGGCTGACTAGTTCAAGACATCAAGTCACTATTTAGCCGAGTGAATCCGATGGTATATCACTAAGAAAGGTTCAAAGCCAGAAGCTACCTCTTCTAATGCAATATTTTCTTGTCTGACTTCTCCTCAGAGTCTGCATATGCGTCTGCATTAATTTACATTCATGTGGGGGATTGTTGGAGAATTGAGGTTGGGCTTAGCCCATCGTTGGATATTGAAGATTGGGCCTTGGCCCGTTATGAAGTTGCAAGACTTGTGCAACGTACTATGAGCTTAATGAATCCTTAACGTGTAGTTAATGTTAGGGTGTGATCTCACTCAATTATGTATTGTGTGAATGTGAAATTAATGCTCATAGTAGATGTAAACGTTCTGGATGGGTGACGTGTCACTCGTGTGGAGGAATGCCACGTTGGAAGTGTCCATGTGGCGTAAAAGGCATCTGAAGGACATCGATCGATGACATCGATCGATCGATGTCACTTCGATCGATCGATGTCATCGATCGAAGTGGATCAGAGGACTTCATACGCTTCTTAGATCGATCAAAGTGGATCAGAGGACATCGATCGATCACATCGATCGATCGATGTCCCTTAGAACGATCAGGATGATCGAATGAAGTGTTCAGTCAGACATTGATCGATCACATCGATCGATCGATGTCACTTCGATCGATCGATGTGATCGATCGAAGTCTGACAGCAGGCGCAGATTTGATTCTGTTGGCAGATTTGATTCAAAATGAATCAAACTCTATCCTCCTCCATTCAAGATAAGATGATCTGTTGTGATCTAACGGTAGTGAGTAAAGCAGCTTGAATCTAACGGCCGAGATTTAAACTGTCTTAACTGCTTAACTGAATATGGTTTCCATCTAACGATCCAGGTTTAAACCTGTTAATCTATCTTCGATCTAAAGGCTGAGATTAAATCTTCCTAATCTAGATAGGAGGTTTTAATCTAACGGTCTAAATCAAACTTCGGTTTTGATCCAACGGTCACGGTACCTTGTCCTCCAACCGACTCCCCTATATAAAGAGTGCTAAGGGTGCAATCATTTACATACCTTAAGCTCTTAGCAATCTCAAAGCATTTTGCATTCATAAGCACGTGAGTCTTGCATATTGTCCGGGAGAAGTCAGGACACTCTAGAGTTCGAAGGAGTTCAAGTTCAGCAGTGCCGCTCAACTGAACAGGTACCCGTTGTATCCTGGGAGACGGTTGCTCATACCGGTTGGGCACAGTATACCGGAGCAATACGTCTTAAGGACAGAGTCCTTGACTCGCCCCGGGTTTGATTTATTTTGTTGTTTCATTTGCACACAGTGTACGACTGCGTCTTGGTACAGGATTGATTGTGCCAACACGTAATGATTTGTAAAGGCGGATCTTTGTCTAAGACCACCACATAATCTTAACATTTAAACTGATGATCATTGTTGTAAAAGTTCTATAAGATTTAACAACTTTAAAGGTATTGGGGTGTTACTCTTAAAAAAGCCGCTCTGACGATCAAGTCTATTGCAGGCATTTCTATATTTGAAAATATTTAGACTGGAATGTTTAGAGAAACTTCTTTTTTGTGGTATTCATATGGAATTGTGCTCAATTGAGTTAAACATGCATGTTGAAGAACGTCGTTTTTTCTTTTTGTACGCTTTGGATGGCCAATGCATCTTTAGGAGCTATGGAAGAATTTCATACGTCATCATCTGTTTATGTATGACCGTCATTGTGACGCCACGTGCTGAGTTGCATGACTAAGTTGCCGGCATGGCAGGAGTCTGTTTAAGTTACTTGTGACGAGTTGACCAGAAAGTCATTGGGTGCCAAGTCCACGGCCGACTTATGGCCGAGGTGCCTGTTGCTGCCGAGGCAGGGGCAATAGCTGAAGGGGTCAGTTGAGGCGAGGTGACTGACCGTCGATGCCTATGTACAAGAAATATTAACGCTGGACTGAGATAGTGGTCGGCCTCGAGGAAGCATCATGTGTTTCTTGGACCGTACCGACTTAAATGTGTATTCGTCCCTAAGTGGCTGACATGAAACCTAGGCAATGTGCATTCCTGGAAGGATCATATGACGTTGAATATAACCGATCGGGTTGGTTATATTTATCATTTTTGCTGGGCGACATTTTTTTTCCTCATGAATGATGTTCAAAATGTGTACGTCATGGTTATATTGCTTGAGCAACTTTTTCGTTTTTCCCCCTTTTCTTGTTCTTTTTGGACGGTTTTTATTTTTATTGTTGGAACTTTCTTCATTGTTTTCTTGTATTCTTTGAGATTTCATAGCCTGTATAAATTATAAACCTACCGTTTCAAGGTTAGTATTACTTTTTCTTTAAATAACGTTGTTGCGCTTAATTATGAGTTTACCAATTACTTTTTCTCTAAATAACATTGTTGCGCTTAATTATGAGTTTACCAAATTTAACATGCTTTAAAATCAAAGAGAAGATAACATTAGAATCTGTAAGGAACATACAAAACGCAAAGCTTTAAAGTTACCGGCTACTTATTTTGCATAAAATGTCTATGAATGTTAAAGAAAGGGGGGGAAATGACATAAAGAATTGTTTTCCCTTTGTTATCAATTTATAAGAATGTGCATCAAGTATGGGAAACGATGTTTACATATATGATTCGTCAGATTTTGATAAATTTTCGCATTGCATTTAGGTGGTAATTGACCCAAAATCATAATTTGGCATTGTTATAATATGGATCCAGTTCTTATTATACAGTCCCATAGACGGACATCTCATTGTCGTAAATTCTGTACAAATTTTTTTAGGCTTTTCTAGCTATTGTACAACAGGAAACAAGGTAATTGCAAAGGAAAAAAGAGTAAAGATTCGAGATAAAATTCACGTGTTTCGGCGATGTGTCTACATGGACAGAAAAACAGAGCAGATTCATTATTGTGGTCATTTAATTGGTTACAAAATGAATATAAGAATCACATATATCAAAACTTACAAAATAATAAAAAAGTTAAAAAATTTGTACATAACCTATGATATCGGGATGTCTCACCGCAACAATAACACATACCCAGTATATCCAAACAACAGCAAAAACTATCGCTAGGGTCTAGGTAGGGTGAGAGGCAGACAAACAATTCCTCCATCCCAAAGGATAGAGAGTTTGCTTCCAGCGAGACACCTGACTCCATATGTACCTGCATAGACACATAATGCATGACAAATAATGCAAAACAAAGACAAACACAAAATGCAAAGTCAACCTAACGTTGAGAGAGTATGTACGCCCCTTTATATATTTTAAGGTGCTCTTATATGCTGTTTAAATCTCGTTAACCTTAATCATCCGTCTTTATGAGCTCCTATCTTGGACCATGTCAACAAATGTAGAAGCGGCGTTGAGGTCAAAATGATTTTTGTTTTCCAATCCAAGGAAAGAAAGCACCTGAAGCTGTCTGTAGGCCTTCATGCCGTGGATTTTATAGCTCCACGATCATTTCCTTGTAATGATTGTGTTGATGGAACGCTGGATTACATGAAGGAATTTTAATCCTTCTAGAAACTAGGTCACCACTACCTCTTGCCCCTCATTTGCAGACAGACGCCTTGCTTTCATGGGAATCTTCGAAGCTTTTTGGTCAAGTATCAGCAGTGTTTTAGTTCTTTTCTCTCCCATTTCTTTGTTGTAGGACCAGTTTATGCAGCAAGCTTCCTGTTTTCATTACAAATTTATGGCCCCTTTATTTATTTATTTATTTGTGCCAAAACGTCATTCTTGCACACGACTAGAAGGGCGTTCCGATGCACTAGGCTAGCTCTCGCGTTTGCGCATGGTCTGAGGAGGGACTGCATCGCTTTGCGATTTGATGTACGCAGCCTTATCCTAAACTGTGCAGAGACTGATTATGCGGCTCGAGCTCCCGTATTTGCGTAGGGTCTGGAGACTGCATTGCTTCGCGATATGATGTACGCAACATTATCCTACATTGTGCAAGAGGCTGATTCTGCGGCTCGAACCCGTGACCTCAAGGTCACGAAGCAGCAACCTTACCAGTTGCTCCAAGTAGGGTGTTAACGAACCGAGCCGAGCCAAATACTAGGTTTTCGAATTCGGATTCGCTTCGCTAAACGAACTGTTTGGCTCAAACAAATTTTAAAATTGGTTCGAGTTTGGCTCGATAACACTATATTTGTTTAAACAAAACGAACAGTTCTCATACAGTTCGGCTCGTTTTAGTAAACGAACTCAAATAGGTGTTTGAATTCGTGTCGTTTAAATAAAATTAACGAACGAACTCGAATCAAATACGAATCAAACTTGAATAGTTCGCGAACTGTTCGGTTCGCTTAACACCCGTAGCTCCAAGACCCGCCCTCATTCTACCACACTGCTATGGCACGTTAATTATTGCATTTGTATCTTTAGTGGAGTACTATGAAATTAGAGCATTGAAGTTGGGTTGTCATATTCACCTCAATTTTCCTTTCCACATCAAGACTCATAATTTTAATAAAGAAATACATACTATCAGTGCATAGCATGTGTAGTATACACCAATCGTGTCTTTTTTTTTAATTATATTAAAACTATGTATTATACTAAAGTAGCAGCTGAAGAGATAAAATTAAAGAAAGGATCTTAAGCCGTTGAGGTTGTATCAAAACGACACCACTATAATACGCTTATATATTGTATTTAGTGCTAGAACAAAGTGTCTCTAACGTGGGATGAGATTCCCCCATCCCAAATCCCTCATCTCTCTCCCCACCGTAAGATACGTGGCAACAAGAGAGGGTGGTAAGGCTAGATGCAAGTGACTCTTATCTAGCCTCACCACTTTTCCCTGTTGACATGTATCGGTGGAGAGAAAGGCTGAAAGATTTTGGGATGAGGTAATCCAAAACCCTCTTACGTGCATGTTTGATTGTTATCATAATAACAGTTGATTAGATAGGTTGAAAGCTGATAGTTTGAATCAAGAAAAGAACGCGTATATTTTTATTTGAATTCTTGTTATCATCAGAGTCGTTTTGTTTTGTTAAAAGCTAATCCTTTTTTAAAAAAAAAAATTAATATCACAGTTTATTAATCAACATAATTTTATCATATAACAAATCAATCATAACTATATTTCTGAAAGAAGGAAGTAATGTTTCATGTGAAGAAAAACGACGTTCAGATATTGTTACTTAAAAAATTGCAAAGAATAGCTCAGACCCTACGCAAACGCGGGAGCTTAATGCACCGGAAACGCTCTTTATACAGTTATTAACGAAACTGCACCATCAATATGTTTGAATCCATGTACGTGTAAATTTTTTCACCGTTTTAATAGTGACATTGTTTTCCACCAAATGCTGGCAAGGTTAAAAACAAACAAACAAACGATTGCTTTCAAATTTTTGTGAGTTGATGAAAATTTTAATATAATTTAATCAATTACAACAAACATAGCATTTGCACCTGTATTTATACCCTCTGATTTTGGTCATGACTGTAGCATTACTGTTACAAATTCAAATTGTATGCTGTTTTATTGTCACTTGGCAAATAGCTAATTGGTGTAATTAAGATAGCCCAGGCAAACAATATTGTGGATTTCACCGGATGCCCATTACGACAAACTGGAGCCCATGGCAAAATTTGACACAAAACAATCAGAAGTACATATATTTGAGATAGGATCCCTCACCCATTTTCCCTCACTCCACACGTCACCGCATGACACGTGGCAGCAAATGGGGATGGTGAGGCTAGATGAGTGTCACCCGCATCTAGCCTCACCACCCCATCCTGCTGCCACGTGTCGCGTGGTCATGAGTGGGGTGAGGGAATTGAGGGTGAGGGGATCTCATCCCCATATATTTGGACCTGAGCAGCAAAATTGGAACTATCAAAAGTCGTAAGTTCTTGATAAGAAGTAGGAGTGTTAACAAACCGAGCCGAACCGAAAATTAGGTTTTCAAATTGGATTCATTTGCTAAACAAACTGTTTGGCTCGGTTCGTTTAGCTAAACGAACTTTAAAAGTGGTTCGAGTTCGGCTCGATAACACTATAAATGTTTAAACGAGCCAAATAGTTCGCGAATAGTTCGCCTCATTTTAATAAACGAATCCAAACAACTGTTCAAATTCGGCTCGTTTATTGACCACTACCGAACGAATATGAATCGAACTCGAGCAGTTCGCGAACTGTTTGGTTCGTTGAACAGTCATGATAGGAAGACCAATAGTCCAAGCAGTAATGTATAAATAATAAAAGAGAATTTATTAAACCTGTTGTAAAACAGTTGTTCTTTCTGTCTGAAAAATAGCTAAGACTATTTTCATTTTTCAAAAATAGAAACACATCAATAATCAAAATTTTAATACTACCTTTTCTATTATTACTTATAGAATTTTCCTAGTTTACTGATCAACTGGGTATAGAGGAATAACAGACAAATAATTTGACTTGTTATATTATGTTCAAGTCAAAGTAAGACAATGTTTTTAAAATGAATGGAGTACTTGATACGATGCAAAGAACTCATGAACTGCAATGAAATTTCTAATAATGGACACGATATTATAAAGTCCTATATAATAATAGTCTCTCAGAAATAATAGTGAGAATAACATTAATAACAAGAGCAACGGTAGTAATAGTAGTAACAAAAACAACAATCATAGTTTTATTTAAGAGTTAGTTTTCGTGACATAATTTAGTTAGTATCTAATAACATATTGTCCACATGTAAAAATAGAAAGTACTCATTTTGCATAGTTTGACCAACTGTTGGTTTTCGTTTGTAGTTTATCTGTTCATTTATACAAGTACATATAGAATTAGGGGTTTCATTGGAAGCAGACTCTATATCTTTTAGAGTGGAAGTATTGTTTGTCTGAATCTCATCCTCCATAGACTCTAGCAATAGTTTTTTATATCGTTAGAATGTATTGAATATGTGTTAGTTTTTGTTGTTTGTATCTTATCTGTTGTACGACATATGAGTAAAGCATATGCTATAATGACCTGGTGCTGTAGATCAGCAAAAGTTTATAACAATTTTATAATATACTAATGTAGTGTGTGCATATATATATATATCAAACTTTGGTGTTATTGCAAGATGGGATCATACTCTCATTTTTTTTCCCTCTCCAATTCTTTCAAATTAAAACTATCTCGTCTGGTTTAAACACAAAGTATAGTGTGTTCTGGTCTATAGGGGTGTTAATGAAACGAGCGGAGCTGAATATCAGGCTTTTGAATTCAGATTCGTTTAGTTAAACGAACTGTTTGAATCGGTTCGTTTACTGTAATGAACTTCAAATTTTTTTCGAATTCGGCTCGATAACACTATAATTGTCTAAACAAGCCGACAGTTTGTGAACAATTCGGCTTGTTTTAATAAACAAACATAATTAGGTGTTTGAATTTGGCTCGTTTAAGTAAAATCAACGAACGAAATCGAACAATTCGCGAAGTGTTGGATTTGCTTTAACACCCCTGCTGGTCTAGAAGACAATGTTGAATATACTTTTCCCCTATATGTTCTTTCAGAATATATCCATACAGTTTTAACTTGGTACACTGATGAAAAGACAAAAGATTGAGTAGATTGGGTTATTATTGGTGGAGAGAAATAAGATTCAGCTTTATCATTCTCCTTTGTAGACCACCACCACTCCCCCCTTTCCAATTTTTACCAGATTCTATCAAATAATATTTTCACCTGAATTCTCTCACCAATATACTAGCACATCATATTTATATTATTGTCATTTATGCATGTATATATAGAGCCGGAGTTTCACTAGAAACAAACTCGCTATCCTTTGGGATAGAAGTATTGTTTGTCTGTCGCTCACTTTCCCCAGACTCTAACGATAGTTTTTGATGCTGTTGAAATATACCGAATATAATTATTGATCTGAACCAAAAGAATCTTCAAGCATGTCCAAAGATTGTTTCTCCAAACATGTCCAAAGATTCATAACAATACCAAAGCTCAAGAATATATAGTGTCTCGTATAGAGATATCGTGATAATGTAGGTACATACGCTTTAGATTTTCTCTTATTCCTTAATTTTTAGTAAGAAAGCTTACAAAATTTCCACCGATACTACAACGGGATCTCCTTATGCGGGAGTGTAGAAAGACTCCTAAAACGCCTATCACCCATACGCCATAGTTTGTGCCACCAAATCAGAACGACCAAAATCAAAGCTCAACGTTCTCGGTATACCAGACTTTCGTGTTTACACAGGTTCTGAAGAGGGACCGAATCGTTTCCCAATTTTGATGTACGCAGCTTACCCTACACAATGCTTAGCAATCTGATACGCAGCTTACCCTACACAATTGTTTCGTAATCTGATGTACGCAGCTTACCGTACACTTTTTTTGCATGGGGTTGTTTCCACGACTCGAACTCGTGACCTTAAAGTCACAAAACAACAACCTTATCAGTTTCTCCAAAGCCCACTCTCAATCAAAGCCCAAATTCTCAAAATCAGAATTAGCAAACGTTCACATGAACCTACAGTAAAAGAATAATTCAATGACACTAATGGGAAACTTTACTCATTAATAAAAAGAATCTTCAAATGACGTTCAACACTTTCATCAAATAAGGAAATGGAACAGCTTCAACTTCCATTCAACACAGCTTAAGCAAGGAGAATGCGTTGAACCTAAAAATATCAAACTATCAGCACATTTTAAATCCTTCTTGTAACAACTATTATTAGTTTCTTAACCAATAAAATACTATAAAAAAATGTAAGTGAACCATTCTAATAACCAATCTCTATCCCATTGCTTGGTCTCTCGCCTTCGCGTGTCATACCACACCACTAGTTACTCTAAAAACAATCTCGTAATACAGATATCATACTGTAGTGGTTGGTCTCTTGCCTTCGTGCATCATATCATACCACTAGTTACTCCAAAAACAACCTTTAATACAGATATCATACCGTACGATTAGTTACTCATAAAGAATCTTCTGATAGCTATTCCATAAACGATTTTTCAACACTACTCCGATAGAAAACCGTGTCATAACTCAAAATAGATTTCCTCTCTTAGCTTGGAGAACTTCAATCAGATTATTGGCATTTTTCCTCACTTTCTCATTGTCATCCTCCAACAAACCTACACATATCTCAAAAACCCCCTTATTCAAAGCCTCAAAACACATTTTTTCACTATAATTACATAACAAATTTATAGTAAATAACCCATATTGTATCCCTCTTGAACTCCCATTTCCCAAAACAGAAATCAAAATCTCCATAAATCCATCATTTTCCAACATTTCTTCTCTTCCTTTTTTGCACTTGGCCAATAATCCAAGCACTTCCACGGTCCGTTCCAATCCCAAACCCAGATTTTGCATCAATATGGGCACGGCCCGATTTTCAACGGCCCGAATCCGATTATCAGCAAATGAACAAAGGGTAAATAAAGCCGTCGCCGCCTCTTTTCTCTCTCTTCCATTTCCGCCGGCGAGAAGCCCGATGAGGCCCGAAATAGCATCAGGGAATGCTCCGATCGTGACCTTGTTGACTTCCACCATAGCTAGACTAGTAAGCACCGTCGCCGCCAAAGCCCGGGAGTCTCCGGCGCCGAATCGAATAGAGCCGACGACTTTTTCGACGACGCCTTCAGCGACTAAGCCCACTTTGCTATCATCGTCTAAACTCAAATTAAGCAGCAATCGGAGAGCATTCTCTTGAAGGGATGAATCATCCGAGCTGACGCAGTTAACAACAGCAGAAACAGCGCCGGATTCAATCAGCCGCCGGCGAGTACAAGAATCCCGCTTGCATAATTTAACAAGCTGGTCAAAGGAGCTACCTTTTAAAGCCGAAGAAGAAGAAGGGGAAAGAAGAATCTTGGTCAATTCATCTGGGTTTCCGGAGGATAGCGGGGAGGGGAAAGAGATTAGGGTATAATTGAGAATTAAGCTGCGGAGAGCGTGATTAGGGATAAGAAGAGGTGGGTCAGAAAGCGGTTGTTTTGAAACAGGGCAAGTACGGTGGCCAGCTTCGAGCCAGCGTTGAATAGAGGACCGATCAAAGGTGTGCCCGGAGGAAAGAATAACTGGGTCGGTCATTAATTCAAGTGAAATTGGGCATTTGAAGTCATCTGGGAACTGGATTGACTGGGATGCCATAATTTTCTCTCTCTATATATCTATCTTTCTCTAAGAATCTAATGACAGCTCACTCGATTGCTCTTTAGATTTGAGGGGGTTTTGGAGGTTTGGGTAGAAACTAGGGAAGTGGATAATCTGAGGAAGATGAAATGAGATGACAGATGAAGAGAAACGGGGCTGCCGTTGCGATATAAAAGGCCGGTATCAGATTCTGGGGCACAAACGCAACGGTTTTGTAAAATTGGATTTTGGATTATGTTTGATCATACTAACAACTTTGGACGGTTGAATTGACCTCTTGCCAATGAGTTTTTTTTTCTGTTTTTTTTAAAGAAGGCATCGTTTTATTGTATTGTTTTATAGGTCATTGAGAAACAACTTCTGTGTTTCTAGCATATATGGTTGTGTACATACGACCTCTCATACCTCGCTATAGGCGGAAGCATCTAAGTCAATAGGATAATGTCGTTGTTGTTGTTGCATGAAAAATAAGATATCTACTCTTATGTATTCACATGTTTTCTACAACGCTACTGTAATTATATAAGATTATCAATTCCTTTTTTTGTCTTCCAGACAATATCCTTGTAAACATGATAAGGTGATAGACAATGGACAAGCTCGCCATGTTGAGATTGATTACGTGAATTCCAGATAGTACACATGCTATTCATAGCGTCACCCTATACGAAGGTTGTATGATGTCGTGAATTTTGCAAGTCAGCCAATATCTATTTGCTAGCCTTGTCGTATTGGAAAAATGCTTGTCATTCGTCAAGACACACCAGAAGACACCATACACTTTACACCCAAGGATAATCACGTAACGCATGCGAGATAACATCTACCATACACTTTGTATCTGAAAACGCCATACACTTGCCACTGAGTTTCGCGTCAAGCTGTTACATTTTGTAGTATTTGTCTGTTTTTCCTAATGAGTCTATCTCAATTGGTTTATACTCTACGGTAATTTTTGTCTTTCCGTATCTCAATTGGTTAATACTCTACGGTAATTTTTGTCTTTTCCTTACAGCCTACTTTAAGTGGTTAGAATTACTTTCACACACTCTAATGGTTTGTTGGTTGTTTTCTAACTGAGTCTAGTTTAAATGGTTAAAACTATCATTACTCTCTATAGTAATTTGTTTTTCTTCCGCAAGTCTAATTCAAGTGGTTAGACTTACGGGATAGGATCCCCTCACCGCAAGGAGGTGCGGTAACGCGTGAACGTACGACACGTGGCAGCAAGTGGAGGTGGTGAGGCTAGATGCACGTGACCCTTATCTAGCCTCACCACCCCACATTGCTGCCACGTGTCGCGCGGTCACAAAGAGGATGAAAAAAGTAGGGGTGAGGAGATCCTAACCCAGACCTACCGTCACACAATAGGGGTAGTTTGTCTTTGATAATTATAGTGTAGCAACTTGCCTTCTTATTTCATGAGTAATGATTTATTCATGTACCTAGATGTGTTGTATCATGTATTCTATATTTCTCACATTGTAGTATAGTTGGTTTGTCTTTGCATTTCATAGTGATTTGTTCGTGTATGTAGCATGCAACATACCATTTTACATCATATATCCGTTCTATATGGTGATATATATTAAAGCATACAATATATATTTGTGTATTTTGAAGAATACCAATCTCAACTTTTTTTTTAAAAAAAAAATAGGTATTCACATCTCTTTAATACAGACTCGTTACGACATTAAATGCTAAAAGTTAAGAGTTCGAAAACAAATGAAGTTGAACTAGATGTAGTCACGAAATGCTTTAGTTTGTGAAATAATAAATGGAGTTTTTGGTGCAATATGCTCTTGTGTATGTGCAGGGTTTGGAGAGGAATCAGAGCGTTTTGCGATCTGATATACGCAGTATTACCCTACATTTTGTGCAAGAAGCTGTTTCTGCGGTTCGAACTCATGACCCCAAAGTTACAAACCAACAACACTACCAGGTGCTCTAAGACCCGTTCTTGGTTGATGAAATAAGAAAAGTTTCTAATTTTGATTAGTTATTATTTAAGTGTAACGAATGAGTACACCATTTCATCTAGCTAACTTACATTTACCTTTCCGGATGACGATACAAATATGATTAGTTTTATATGTCTCCTTTGAATTAAGATGATCAAATAAAACAAGAATTGTGCTTTAGATTATGTCTCCTTGAAACACACTGTAAATGAACGAAAAAATATAAAACTAAAAAGTTTGTGACAGATGGATAGTGTCAACTATTGTTTTTAAAATGCTTCACGGTTTTCATCGTTCTAAGTTGAACCAGCAAGCTAGAACGGAAACCACATAACATAATAAGTTTAGTGATATTGAAGGGTATTTCCGGTGCACTAGACTTCTGAATTTACGCAAGGTTCGGAGAAGAATCAGATTGTTTCGCGATCTAATGCATACAGTTTTATCCTATACTTTGTGTATGAGGCTATTTCCGCAGCTCGAACTCGTAACCTCAAAATCATAAAACAGTAACCTAGTAATTGTTTCAATGCACGCTTTGCTATTAATTTATTCATTAAGCTTTTGTCAATTTCCTTTTTCTTGTTTTGTCTTTTTCTTTCTCTCTAGTTCCTTTCACCAATAAAGGGACATCAGGACATAATAATGTCGTTTCTTTTTCATCCAATCACTCCCTCTTCGTCGGCTGTTCTACCGACAAAACGGCTGAGTCAACAGGGAAACTATCCCACCCTACTCACACAAAAGAATGAAAATTTCTTTCACAAGATTACATCATATAAGCCATGCATTTTTTCTCAAATTAGCCAATATGGGATTCTCAATAGTCTTTCTCTACTAAGACTACAATCCAACTTATTTGCTGTCAGGCAATTTTACATATAGAAAGATTGAAATGCTAAATTCCTAAACATTTTGTTACATGTAACAAGCCAATATATGTTTATTATAACACATGAGATAAATCCATAGATTGACATATAAGTCGTTATTGGTTGCAAATACATCGCCAATGGTCTCATATGACGTATTTTCAAATGGTCTTATATGACATATTTTGAAGGTAACACCTTCCTTCTTAGAGTGGCGTGGGTCCAGTTTCTTTTAGCTCACATTTTTCTTTAAGTATGGATGCCTAATTGGAAATTTTTTAATGTTAGATGTAAGTGGAACATGAATAGGGTTACGCATTTTGGATCGTTCGGTCTTTTATCATTGGACATCAATCAATTTGCATTTGTTGTATCAGTAGACATATGTACACTACAGACATGGTTCGTTTCTAAATGGATGTTAAAATCTTGAAAACTTGTTCGAAATCCAAATAAATACATAAAAATATAAACAAATATTCTACGTTGAGAGGACCTGATACTTGTATATGTTTAAATTTAAGACGTTTTATTTTTGAGGTATCGGTTTTAACCAGTTAAACTAAGCCTTCGTCCCCTATAAATAAGTGTTTTAGTGAATCTATACCCACATATTCCCCATGTATCCACTTCTTTCGAAGAGCACATCGATAGTCTTAATTACTTTATGTAGTCTTAATTACTTTATGTCTCTAGGACATGGTCTAATGGTTCTGGTGATGGAGGGTTGAAAGAGTAGCGCGACTTCGATTCTTGTCTCAAGCAAGATTTTCGACTCTCTTTCCAGATAAGTGCATAGTATTAGAGCTCCACTGCTTGAAGTGGGCTCCTTGTACGGCTGCCAGAGCAGTCCAAACTCTATTATAATGGGTCTTGGACACCTGACTTTCATCCTTATCGCGTCGTGGGACAGGCTGATAAGGGTTCTATTAGAGTTTTCGGTCATAAATCTTTTACTTTTAGGGGTGCAAACGAATCGAATACTTGCGAATAACATAAAAAAAAGATTTGATTCGAATTTTTTTATTACGGCTCGAATTCGAATTCGAGTTCGATTCGAGCTTGACAAAATGTTTATATTCGAATTCGTTATGAATTCGTTACAAATCGATTTGGTTCAAAGATTCGATTCGAAGATTCGGTTCAAAAATTTTGTTCGAAAATTCGGTTCAAAAATTCGGTTATGCTTTGTGAACATTATTCGATTCGTTAACATGATTTGATTCGATTCGTGAATGCTGTTTCACATGTAAAATAAATAGTATATAACATCAAACCTCAAATAATAACCGCATTTTAACTAGATGATAACAAGTAAATAAGTTTACAAATAAAGGAGTAAATTATTTACAACATTACGGGCTATAGCAATTTGCACAAATGAGAGCACCATTATTTTGCTCTCGCTAGTCGCCTGTGTTAATTATTCTCAAATTGAATCGAGCCTATAATCGAATCTTTAACGAATAATTTATCGAATATTCGAATCGAATATTATACTGTTTGTATTTGATTTGTAAAACTTTCCGAGCTGAAATAATGAATCGAATTCGAATTCAAACTCGCCATAAACGACTTCGAATCGAATCTTTAACGAATCGAACCCGAATTATTTGTTAAAAGCTTGATTCATTTGCACCCCTATTTACTTTATGTAGTCTATCTGTTTGAATTGCTTGTTTTCTTTGGAAACTAGCAGCATGAAAGCCATCCAGGAGTAGACCATTAAAGATGCAAGTTTCATCGCTTATGGAGGAAAACCAAGTCAAAGATACATACAGTCTTATGATGATACAAAGCATAATTTGGTAGAAATGAATTTTTCTCATTCAGTTTTTAGTGTATATAAAGATGACCTATAATATATTAGTAAGTTAAATACGCTAAAGATGATACAATCATGCATATTCATAATATGTTGATTATATTCCTAATTAAGCTCTTAGACTTTCACTTCAATTATGGTGGATCTTCTTTGATTATTCTGGCAGAATCTTCTAATACTTCTCCTAAAGTTGAGTAGTGAAATCTCCAATACTCAACTTGGTCAATACTTCAGTAAAAATTCAATGTGTGACAACTTTAGTGAGAATGTCTGTCAGCTTGTCTTCTGATCTCACAAACGAAAGTTCAATTGTGTCATCTTCAATATTTTCCTTTATAATATGCCGATCTATTTTCACATGTTTAGTTGTGTCATGCTGCACAAGTTTTTCAAATATATTGAATTTTGCTTTATTGTCACACCCCATTTGACTCGGAAGACATGGTGTAAAACCAATTTTGGTCGTTAATTTCTTTATCTACAAGATTTCTCTTACGTCTTTGGCAATTCTTCAGAATTTCGTCTCAACCTTCGAAAGTGCTACTACTTTCTGTTTTTCGCTTCTACATGTCACTAAGTTTTCCAAAATTAGCGTAAAACACCATGATGTTGGACCTCCGATCATTTGGATTCCCAACCGAATCTGCATCGATATATGCTTCAACATCTATATGCCCATTTTTTCTAAACACGATTTGATTCTTTGTCGTGTCTTTCAAATATCGAACTATCCTCGTAGTTGCTTCCATATGATCCACTTACTGATTGGTGCATAATTTGACTACAATCCCAACTGCATAATTTATGTCTCGCCAATTATATGCCAATTGTAAATTAGTTTTTTAATCAGTTTGCGAATATTTTTCTTTTTATGCTAGATTAGCACCTTCCACCCTTTGAAGTCCATGGTTGATCTAATGTAACCCTTCTTGTAGACATAGACATATTTTCGTCACACAACATTTACCTCATAAAACGGGCATTTATGACACATTGCACACACTTGACCGTTTGATCTACAATCACATAGGAATAAGAATAGTAGTATTTATACACCCATTTTTTCATCAGTAATTTGATTGTTTGTTCAGCTACCACTCAACACAACTATAGTGTAAACTTTTCAGTCTACATACATCTCAACAAAGTTACTATTCAAAATTTTCTCTTCTTTACTTTTTCACTATATGAAAGAAACTTAATTAAACAACTAGATATTTTTATATTAAAGAGTATACTTTAATGAGGATTAAAATGAGTATCAGTTTCAACATTTTATGCTATTTATATTGACAATTTAATGTGTTAACATTAATGAGATGAGTTAAATCTTTTTAAGAGATCAGAGTAGCATAAAAGAAAGAACACAACTGTGACAATTTTACAACCAGAAGTCAATGGCATTACACCACCCACCCACCCCCCACACACACACAAAAATTGGAGTATTGTACCTAGTGAATTCTTTATTGCATCGAACTAATAAAAATAAGATAAGAAAAAAAGAAAGGTGGTTGTTTTTCTTTTTTCGCCTCTCCGAACATTATACATTGTTGTTGGTCTATAAGTAACGGGGTCAAATTATTAAAATGACCATTTTCTTTGGTCATTTGTAAAATGTATAGACAAACAAACCAAAAAGAGAGACTAATATATATTTTTCCCAAGAAACTACCAACCAATACTCCAAGAAAATGTAAATTATATCTTTTTCGCAAGCGAGTTGCTTTAGAACAAAATAATAAATCGTTTAAGGCACCAATTGTCTCTATGGCATATATAACCGCTTCAACTTTGGGGCTTCTTGCGTCTTAGGGGCATAAATTCATGAGCATTTACGCCAGGAATACAGGGGTTCTATCAAATCTATACTCTTTATTTCTCTTTCCTCTCTTTCTCTTTTAAAACTTAAATAAGGAGTATCTAACGATATAATACATAGAATACATACATGTATACAGAGTTATGTGTAAGCTGTAGCCCTAAATTTTAGACATAAGTGTCGTGTCACATGTTGTTTACAATGTTTTTACATTTCTGATTAATATAAGTAGGTCAACCTCTTGTTCTACGAGTAAGGCTATTGTATGTGTTGCATCCCATGATTCTTTGATTTTTCTGGTTAATATATTATCATTTTAATCCAAAAAAACTCCAAAGAATCTTTAATTTAAGTAAAAGCCATTTTGTAACAATACCCTACACCAGAAAAGTAAGAAAGGAAGACAGATGACATAAATATATAAATATGGATCCAACTTGGTGAAACATAATGTCTAGGCCCACATTAGAAACGTAGGGAAGTGAGACATGATATAGTTATGGACAATAACAACAACATTATCCTATTGCCATAGAGTCTCCCGCTAATAGCGAGGTATGAGAGGGTCAAGCACTAGCTCCCAGTGCGACTTCATAAAAAGCAATCAAAGATAAGATTGAAGAGATTTACTACCCTTTTTTCCCAGAAGTGTTGGTTCGAATCCAACTCGTGCCATTAGAGCATATGACTAGTAAGGTCAATAAACCTATCATATCAACGAGATGCAACCGAAGAAGGACGTAGTAATCGACGAAATGCTTCGGGGAGTTGAAAATAAGCATAGATCCGGAGATTCCCGAATAGGACAACCTTTCGAACTGCTGCTGAATCCATGGACAGGCAAGAGAGAAAGGAGCAAGTGGTTTAACTGAATCTACTGAATCAACACGTTGATATGTAGAAGAGTCAGAAAGACATATAATGATGCGTCAAGCTATGTCGATCAACTACTACTTCACAATATAATAAGCGTAGTCAATTTAGTGAGTCATTTTGTTTTATTCAATCATATTCCGAAGTTAAGAATGTGTCCTTGACTCCATTGGAAATAGAAAATAAGAGTTATGGACAATAATGTCAATTTAGTTTGACCATTTGCGGCCACAGAAACGAAACCCAAAAAGTTGACATTAGTTCAAACCGGACTATAATAACGCCAACCGATCCATAAGTAATACATTACACATTTAATTTCTACTTAAAAGTAATCACTCTTCATAGGTTTAAAAACATGTGATCCATACATCTCAATAGCATCAAACTGCTGTTTCAAAAGATTCATGTAGACAATCCAATCTCCATTTCTTCTTGCACTAGCCATTGGCATTTCATATCCTGATTGTGCTACCCATGGATAATAGTAACATGCAAACACAGGCCTACCCCATCCAAAATCCACCATCTCCACCGGAAACCTCAGCCCCGACGACACCACGAAGGCCGGTTCTTCGGCGGTGGCTCTCTCAACGCATATTCTCGGTGCAGTAGGCTCACGACAATAGGCCTCTACATAATCTATCAACCCTTGGAAATGTTCTTTCGTCCCATTTTCTTTAATCAACTTGTGCACATCATTCGCTAGCCAACTCCATGGCATGTTTTTTAGTTCACCCAATTTTTTCTTGCCAAATGGAACAGATAACATATTCCCAAAATAGTTACTCAAAGATATATTATTAGAAAATCTTTTTCTCCCGTCAATTACAATGCCAAGTCTACAAGATTTTTCATCCTTTGCATTTGTCCCAATAGCAATTATTTTCCAAAGGAACGCACTGAATGCCTCAATCTTTGTCCTCTTGGTTCTTGCAATGGAGTTATTGTCATTAGCTAGTGACTGGAGCCGGCTGATGCTTTCCCTGGACACATGGTATATTCGACTAATCGCGCCGGTCGGCTCCGGTCTAGGTGGTGGCAATGTCAAGACGGGGACGTATAGTTCATGAATTGAATGATCATAGTGAACTGGATATCGAGGGAGAAGTAATGATCGGGAAAAGGATGGTTCAATAGACGGGGATCGCGAGCGAGCCATTTCGGACCAGGACAAGAAGAACATGTTTGCAGAAAATGCATCAGCCACTCTATGATCAAATGTGCATCCAACAACTACTCCTCCACACTTGAATTCAGTGGCCTGCAATAACGTCGGGTGGAGATTAATAAGAACACATTACCAACAGAAACGGAGTTTTCCTCGCAGTCAGCTCAAATCATATATTCTCACATTGTCTACTTTTAAGAAAATATATGAGTTATATGAAGATTAGATACCACCAGCCATTGTCTTAAGGTTTTGATTGGATATATATCTCACTTCATGTAAGCTCAAGTTTCAACACGGAATCAGAACAGGTTTAAAATGTGGACTCATACCTTGCCTAGCTCATAGCGGGTCATTTATTGTCTTTCCTCACTCAAGTTCTCACCCAAGTCCAGATGTTCATACCTGGTTTGTGATTCAGAGCGGATTCAAAGGGGCGTGTGTATATCAATCCACGTTGCCATGTGAGGATGAGTATTGAGAATATAGTCTCACATCGCTCACTTTAAGAAAAATATATGGGTATTGAGAATATAGTCCCACATCGCTCACTTTAAGAAAAATATATGGGTTACATAAGAATGAGATACATCATCCAGTGTCTTAAGGTTTTGAGTGGATATGTGTCTCACCACATTTAAGCTCAAGTTTCAACAAATCAAGTTCTCGTCCAAGTCCAAATGTTCATGTCTGATTTATGATTGAGGGCGGGTTCGAAGGGACGTGTGTATGTCAAGCCACATTGACACGTGATGGTGGGTATTGAGAACATGTTAGCCCAAAATAAATACGGAAGCAAAATAAAGTTACCTCCGGCCATTGTCATTTGTAGAAGCCTTCTTCGTGTTGATGTAGTCCTTAGGGTAGTCTTCTAGCCTTGTTCCTCTTGGCTTGAATGAGATGGTTTGATGGACAACCATAGGCTCTTATTTATAGGCTAGGCTAGGGACCCCCTAATCCTGTCTTGATTAGAGTCCGAACCATCACAAACTCTACTGTATGGTGATAATCCCTTACCACCAAGGAGTTGTAGTCAAATACAAGTCTAGGAGATAAGATGACATGGTGATCCACACTATATGTGATTTAAATTAATAAATCACGGGATAAATCTTAAAGATAAACATTACGTCTAATATTTATCCAACATTCTCCCACTTGGATCAAATGTCAACACTAGACAACGCTACACAAGTGACTAAGTAACTTGGCCAAAACAAAAATGTCACTCGAACAACTTGACTACCTCGATCGAAAATATAACACATACGAATCAAGGCGGTTGCGCTCTTAGATTAAACAACGAGCACTCCCTTCCAAGTATTACCATGCATTATACAAACAATCAAACAAAATGAACGACTTATTATAAATCATCTCAATGGGTCCTCGTGTATGGATCAAACAGATCCTAACTTAGATTGCGCAAATAAAATAAACAAATGTCAAACGAATGTCTAGACAATAAGATCAAAAATACAAAATCAAGGAGAACCACGTAGTCCCATATTGGCAACATGATCCCCAAATACTTGTATCGGTAAACCTTTCGTCATGGGATCAGCCAACATTGACTCCGTACTTATGTGTTCAATCTTTACATCTCTCTTGCTAATATGATCTCTGACCTTCAGATACTTTATGTCGATATGCTTGCTGCGACTCCCACTCTTATTGTTTTTCGCAAAGAACACTGCCGCTTTGTTATCGCAGAAAATCTTAATTGGTCTCTCAACACTATCGACAACTTTAAGACCACTGATAAAGTATTTCATCCAAAGAGCCTGTGAAGTAGCTTCATAGCACGCAATAAACTCAGCCTCCATAGTGGACGAAGCAATAATGGTTTGCTTCTTACTTCTCCAAGATACTGCTCCTCCAGCAAGAAGAAAAATGTATCCAGAAGTAGACTTGCTTGTATCCACACAGCCTGAGTAATCAGAATCAGAATATCCCAAAACCTCCAGAATCTCTGATCGTCTGTATGTCAACTTGTATTCTTTGGTTCCTTGTAAGTATCTTAAGACCCTCTTCGCGGCTTGCCAATGAGCAATACCAGGGTCACTCAAATATCTGCCAAGTACTCCGACTGCAAATGAGAGATCCGGTCTGGTACAGACCAGTGCATACATAAGACTCCCAATGAGTGATGCGTATGGCTTGTCTTTCATCTCATCTTTCTCTAATGCATTCTTCGGACACTGGTCTAAGCTGAACTTGTCTCCTTTAGCTATAGGTGCCGCCGTGGGCTTACACTTTTGCATGCCAAATTTCTCAAGTACTTTGTTAATGTAGGCTTTCTGAGAGAGACCAAGTATTTTACTTGCTCTATCTCTGTGAATCTCTATGCCAAGGACATAAGAAGCTTCACCCATATCCTTCATATCAAAGTTCAAAGTGAGAAATTGTTTAGTCTCACATAATAACCCAAGATCACTGCTTGCCAGGAGAATATCATCCACATATAGGACCAGAAAGATATACTTGCTCCCACTCATCTTGAGGTATATACATTGATCAACAATGTTCTCAACAAAACCGAATGAAGAGACTACCTCATGAAACCTAAGGTTCCATTGACGTGAAGCTTGTTTAAGCCCACATATGGATCTATTCAATTTGCAAACTAATTGATCATTCTTGGAATCAACAAAGCCTTCTGGTTGACGCATGTATACCTCTTCATCAAGAACCCCATTAAGGAATGCTGTTTTCACGTCCATTTGATGTAACTCGTGGTCAAAATGAGCTACTAATGCCATGATGATGCGAAATGAATCCTTCTTTGAAACTGGAGAGAAGGTTTCATGGTAATCAATGCCTTCTTTCTGAGTGAATTCTTTGGCCACAAGTCTAGCTTTATATCGTTCGATATTACCAACTGAGTCTCTCTTGGTCTTAAAGACCCATTTGCATCCCACCATAGAGGCTCGGGTTGGTAATGGAACGAGTTCCCAGACCTTGTTTTTTAGCCATTGATTCCATCTCTTCTTTCATGGCATTGAACCATTGTGACAATTTGTCACTTTTCATGGCTTCTGAAAACGACATAGGGTCATGACATGTTCCAATGTCATAATCAGATTCTTGAAGGTATACTATGTAGTCATCAGGAATTGCTGATTTTCTAGTTCGTATGGATCTTCTCACTCCCACTGGTTCAGTAGGCGTGGGAATAATGGTCTCAATGGGTTCTTGATGCGATTCAACAATTTGAGGTTGTACAGTTTGAGGCTCTTCAACGTGTTGAATAGCATCCAAATTGTCTTTATGTAGGGGCACTGGTATGTCCCTAACTTCCTCAAATCTAAATTCACGATTTGAATCACTCCCACTGACTTCATGATCCTCTAGAAACTTAGCATTTCTTGCTTCAACCAGATATGGAGAGTGTGATGGACAGTAAAATCTGTATCCTTTTGAGTTTAGAGCATATCCAATGAAATAACCGCTCTTGGTTCTTTCATCCAGTTTCTTAATGCTAGGGTTGTACACCTTAACTTCAACTGGACAACCCCAAACGTGTAAATGTCTTAAGCTGGGTTTCCAACCATTCCACAACTCAAAAGGAGTGGTTGGGACAGCCTTTGATGGCACCCTGTTTAAGACGTACACCGCGGTTTTGAGAGCCTCACTCCAAAAGGATACAGGCAAATTTGTAGTGCTAACCATACTCCTAACCATGTCCATAAGCGTTCGATTCCTTCTTTCAGCAACACCATTCTGTTGTGGTGAGCCAGGCATGGTGTATTGTCCAACAATACCCTCCTTCCGAAGGAACTCAGCAAATGGACCAATCATTTGACCCTTTTCTGTGTAACGCCCATAATATTCACCGCCTCTATCGGATCGGACAATTTTAATTGTCTTTTCCTTTTGTTTCTCTACTTCCAATTTGAAGATTTTGAACGCATCAAGTGCTTCAGATTTATCAAATAGGAGATAAAGATACATGAATCTTGAATAATCATCTATGAATGAAATAAAATATTTCTGACCATTCAAGCACGGAATATGAAACGGACCACAGAGGTCTGTGTGTATAATTTCAAGAAGTTGTGAACTCCTTTTGGCACCCTTAACGGTCTTGTTGGTTTGCTTTCCCTTTATGCATTCCACGCAAGTACCAAAATCAGTGAAGTCCAGAGTTTGTAAAACTCCTTCATTCACTAATCTTTTCATTCGATCAATTGAGATGTGTCCCAATCGTTTGTGCCAAAGTCTTGATGAGTTTTCGTTGATAATACATCGTTTTGTTGCAGTTTCTGTCAAAAGAGTGTACTCATACATGGGATCCAACTCAAGTTGAAATAAAAAACCATTCAATTTCGCACAACCAACAATTTTATTGCCTAATGAAAGATTCATTACATTCAAATGAGTCTTTGAATCAAAACCTAAAATACAAAGTCTTGAAAGCGAAATCAAATTTCTAGAAAAAGACGGTACATAAAAAGTGTTTTCTAAATCTAACTGAAAACCAGTCTTCAAAATGAGTCTATAGAATCCCACTCCTTCTACAGTTGAGCCCATCCGGTTTCCAGAATAGATGTTCCGCTCAGTTTCCTTTGGCTTCCTCAGGTTTAGAAAGCCCTGCAAGGTTTTCGAAATGTGAATTGTAGAACCACAATCAATCCACCATGTGTTATCAGAAACTTCAGTAAAATTAGATTCATGACACACAAATGAAAAATTACCTTTCCTTTCCAGCCATCCCTTGTATTTCAGGCAGTCTTTCTTCCAGTGTCCCTTTTTCTTGCAAAACCGGCATCTGTCTTTATTGCCACTTTTCTTCTTAATGACACCCTTGCCTTTTAGTGCATTTGTCTTAGAATGAGTCGTAAAATGCACAGTCTCAATCGACTCATTTTTCATCCTCTCCTCCTCTTGCACACACATGGTCAGAAGTTCATTAATTGACCAATTTTCCTTATGTGTGTTGTAAGAGATCTTAAATGGACCAAAGTCCGGTGAAAGAGAGTTGAGTACAAAGTGCACAAGGAATGAGTCGGAAATTTCAACTTTAAGAGAGTTTAGTTTAGCAGCAATGTCCCTCATCTCCATGATGTGCTCACGCACACCACGGCTTCTGTCATGGGTCATGTTCGAGAGTCTTTTCATTAAAGTGTTGGCCACAGCCTTATCCAAACTTACGAATTGCTCATCGACAGCCTTCATGTAAGCTTTGACATTTTCCAATTTAGGGATAGAACCTCTAATGCTTGGACTTATGCGGGTCTTGATGAGCATCATGCTCAAGCGATTAGATCGCTCCCACTTCTCATAATTAGACACTTCCAAAGGCGTACTCGAATCCGTGGGTTTTGGTGGTTCATCCACACGGAGCGCCAGGTCTAAGTCCATGCACCCTAACGTCAAAAGGATCACTTCTTTCCATTCAGTAAAATTATCACCAGTCAGCATTGGAGTTTTAGCAGAATCAAATAAAGTAGTAGTGGGAATAACTGCATAACCAAAGAAACACATATCATGCTATGAACATATATAACCATAATGAATTAATCAATTTAATTCAAATAGTATATTCTAAACCTTCCTGTGGGTAGAGGTTGCACTCATGCATAGAATATACTTAAACGATATGAAAATTAAACAACCAAAATATTTCCGTACCTGTGGGGCAGAGTGATTACCTTATTAATCAAAACAATAGTTATGATGACATTTTATTTTCTTCACGCCGTACAATTTTAAGATGTTGTGGATAATCTTAAAATTAAGAAAATAATTCTTTATATGTCATCAACTTTAAAACATCCTTTATATGACATCAACAAAAGATGAAATCATAATGGAAATGTGAAATGAACCGATTCGGCAATACCCCAGGAAAGATCATGAATCAATTTCCTAGACAGGTATTACCATTCCACGTAAAGTCCCAGGCCATGCGGTGGGGTCACAACGGTCCCGCTTAAGTACCGACTTTCTAGACAGAAATTACGTGTACGGTGTATTTATCACACTTTCAATAGTTCACCTTTTGTATTTGCCATAATTTTTTTTTTCAACGGTCAACGATCAACGATTCATACATAAGGCAAACACTAGCCAACGTACATTGATACAAATAAAAATATTGTACAAAGCAAATATGAACAATAGACATGCGTATTATCGTGACTCAAAGATAATAGTATTAATAAATGCATTACATAAGGCAGTTTGTACATTTATTGCATATGTTGCTTTTCTTTTGCTATATTACGCAGAATTCGCAGGCAATATGCTCCAGTGAAGGAAAATTTACATATGTACAATTGCTGTAAACAAGGATATAAGACCACAATATTGCAAATTTCCTTATTGTGCAAACTAAATCTTGGTGTCAAGAAAACAAGAAAACAATGATTTCACTCCAAAAAAAAAACTGAAGCACAAACGATTTGGTTTACCATTGATTTCCGTAAAGGTAAGGCACATTTTTCAGAAAAAAAAAAACACAAAACCACAAATTTAGCAATATCCGGGATATTGATAACCGCAAATTGATTTCTTGGACTTATAAAGAAATTTAGCATTATCCATATTTCATGTATTTGAATCAAGCATCTTAGTCATCAATTTCAAACGTTTTCATTCTTAATCTAATACCATCCTTCTTTTCTTTCAAATTCATGCTTTTCCTTAATTTGCAGGTTGACAAGCCGGATCAAATTAATTGTCTTCAACGACATTTATTTTAAAGATTCAACAGTGAAATTTTCAGATAATGTTGTTAAAGCTGAAGGCTTTAACAGTTGCATCGACGAAGATAATTTTCATATTACGAAACAACATACCATAAGAGATGCAGAATGCAATCATATGAAGCATATCGGTACACATAAGCGAATACTGAAGGCCTCGAAAACTATAATTCCGTAACCTTTGAACGATTAAATTGCATTAAAGGGTACGGAAGAAAGTTTTCTCAATACAAACGATATGGTCAGAGGTGGCTCTGATACCAATTGTTAGCCCAAAATAAATACGGAAGCAAAATAAAGTTACCTCCGGCCATTGTCATTTGTAGAAGCCTTCTTCGTGTTGATGTAGTCCTTAGGGTAGTCTTCTAGCCTTGTTCCTCTTGGCTTGAATGAGATGGTTTGATGGACAACCATAGGCTCTTATTTATAGGCTAGGCTAGGGACCCCCTAATCCTGTCTTGATTAGAGTCCGTACCATCACAAACTCTACTGTATGGTGATAATCCCTTACCACCAAGGAGTTGTAGTCAAATACAAGTCTAGGAGATAAGATGACATGGTGATCCACACTATATGTGATTTAAATTAATAAATCACGGGATAAATCTTAAAGATAAACATTACGTCTAATATTTATCCAACAGAACATAGTTCCACATCGCCCACTTTAAGAAAAATACATGGGTTACATAAGAATGAGGTACCACCATATGTGTATCACCGCATGAAAACCCAACTTTCAACAAATCAACTTTTGAGTGTTACATTACATCATGGAAATTTGCATGATATAAAGATCCTAAATTAACGGAATAATTCAGCTAGCTAGATGAAATA
This sequence comes from Eustoma russellianum, assembly GCA_036186865.1. Taxonomy (NCBI): domain Eukaryota; kingdom Viridiplantae; phylum Streptophyta; class Magnoliopsida; order Gentianales; family Gentianaceae; genus Eustoma; species Eustoma russellianum. Next base: position 31,656,155 of record AP025066.1, on the reverse strand, counting down.
AATACTCATATATAGAAGTATTGCCAACTATAATAGATTTGTAAATTGCAGGTTGGAACTTTTATCAAATCTTATTCACCTAGTGAAATTATAATATGGATATTAATTTAATAAAACTCATCTATATATGAGTTATAAAATGTGATAGAAAAATAAACATAAGATCCTTTGCCTTGGCATACAACGTTATGTTCTCAGAGTCCACCTCAGTACATGACATCGGTTATTTGTGTCTATAGTTTCCCCTTTGTATCATTTAGTTATTGGAAAAATGTGAAAGCATCAAAATACGGGAAATTGATTATAAGCGGTTTCTTTTTCCTCCTTTATTGAGCAAGACTATAGACGGACATGATGGTGATAAAACGGTAACGTATAAAGGATAAAAATTGTAACGTACAAATGGTGGGATGAGATCCCCTAACCGACTTCCTATCGTCCGTCACATGTCCTCTACTTATCCTCATACATTCCTTGTTGTCTACCTCTTACTAGTCTCACCATTCCTCCCTACTGCTACGTGACGGACGGTGAAAATGGGTGAGGGAATTGGAGGTGAAGGGATCTCATCCCACAAATGGTAGAGTATGTTTTTCCTTTCTAAATTTGGGGGGGGGGGGGGGGGGGGGGGGAGGAATTTCATGAGTCACTATAGTATTATCATGAGAATATTTTGCCCATGTTTGTAATATTTTGACCATTCCAGCGAGTCTTTTCTGACAATTAAGTTGGATCGCAAGGCTAATTTTATCTTTCCCATGGGTGTTTGAAGGCAAAAATAGAAAATAAAAATAAAAATCAATAGCAACTTAATTAGATATAGTGGAACGTTTACCCACAAAATTGTGTTTTGTAACATTCCAACTACTATTTCTTTAAATACATAATACTAAGGTTATTCACAACCCTCTCTGGTAAATACCCCAAATTTTATGTTATTAATGTTATTTCAATAGGTTTCATAAATTTTCACAATAATTTAGAAGGCATGCGAACGTCGAAACTTACTTGAATTGCAAGCACTCCCTCTTTCTTGCATGGCAGAACTTTTACATTAATGGTCTCGTCCGGCTTGTAAAGATCAACTTCCCGGAGCTCAATGTCCGCAACCGCCTCTAAAAAATCCACACCACGGTTGTTGCATAGAAGCTCGTGCTCTCCGGCGACGTTCTTCATCATTTCTCCGGCGAAGGGGTAGTACACCACCAGAGCTTCAGCCAGTGACTTCTTCAAAACACAAACCATCGAGTCAAATTTAACGTCCGAGATGGGCTTTCTGTAGCAAAAGAAGACGGAAACATCCACCGGCGGTGGCGCAAAGATCAAGTCGAGGTTCGATTGCGGCAGCCACCGCTCTTGCACCGGCACCGACGGCACCACCACTTGCTTATCAAATGTCTTCACGGTAAACGATCTTTTATCACCTTCCATATTTTCAGTTTTGTTAAGAATAAGAAAATGTATGAACTTTGTCCAATTATATAGTCATGGATTTTTATTGTGAAATTTGTTTTCAGCTACATTTTGTTGACGATATGATATTTTCTGTCTATATCTTTGTCCTATTACTATGAGAAAAATCCAAAAACACATTTACAATGTCATGAATCAAAAGATATAAAAATATATGAGGGAATCTCATTTAGCCAAACGTTTGGCCTATTACACAATTAACAGCCAAACGTTGATGAAACTCATTTAACAGCCATTTTCTTTGGATAATGACTCATTTACAGCCATTCAACCGGTTGATGACCGCCTGGTGCATGTTTCTTTGCAATTTTTTAATATATATTTGATGACCGGCTGGTGCCGGTTGAATGGCTATAAAGGAGCCATTATCCAAAAAGAATGTTGTTAAGTGAGTTTTATCAACTTTGGCTGTTAATTGAGTAACAGACCAAACGTTTGGCTACTAAGTGATATTCACTCAAAAATATATTACTAATAGGTAGAGAGATCAGAACAACAACAGAAAATTTTACCGCTAATTATCTCAATCACTTCCTCTACTCTAATTTTTCCATTTCCAATAGAGTGAACGACATACTCTTCCTTGACTTTGGAATGAGATGGAATAAATCAAAATGACTCACTAAATTGGCTGGGCTTCTTATATTTTGAGGTAGTAGTGGAACGTCATAGCTTGGTGCAATTTTCATTATGGGTCATCGAAAAACAACTGTTTCTAACACATGAGTATAGTTGTGTACAGCGACCCTCCATACCCGGAGCTTCTTAGACAATGCGTTAATATTGTTGTTGTACTTCCTCTACTCTAATATTGGGTACAATTGGTAGAGCTAGCTTACTGGATAATTCAGTTGAACAATGTTCGATTCGATAACTTGATTATTGTATACACTACACTATAAAGTGGATTTCGACATTTTTTTATGTGAATTTAACATATAGTCTTGGCCTTAAATTTTTGACTATTTTTCGCGTTTATTGTTTGCGTTATACAACAAGTAAAACTATAGACAAATAGTATTCTATCAGACCACGTCTACTATCATACCTTATAAAGATTATATCATATGTCGGTGTCCAATTGAAACTTAAAAATTTTCTGTCATAATCCTATCAAATCAGATCTTTCATGAATTTCCAGCGTTTGAGGATGCCAAACAGCACTAACAAACAGGGAGAAAAAGGAAAAAGGACATATCAATAAACGGACGGCATGACGAAGTCATCAGAAATATTATTAGTTATTTTCAATGTTTGATGCCCCTGCCGGTTTAAACTGTAATTATAAAGTAATTTAATATTTAAGTATACAAACAAAATGTTGTTATATGTATTTAAATAAGATTTGATGCATACAACATCTTTTGAACTCTTTTGCTTGAAAAATGATTTTTTGTTTGACTTGAGAACGACTCCCATCAAGATTATTATACCTACGTACTCTTACAACAACAACAATCATACCCAATATATCCCAACGACACCAAAAATTATCGTTAGAGTCTGAGGAATGTGAGAAGTTAGTCAAACAATACCTCCAAATCCAATTTATTTAGTTATGACTATGTTCCGCACGTAATTTGCACTCTTCATACTGCCAACTCTTCTTATTATTTTCTTCTTCTTTTTTCAATTCGTTTTTCGTTTTTGTTCTTGCTTTTTCGTTATCATTAAATTTCTCCCTTTTTTCCCCACTTGACAGCCTCCCATGCTTAAAAGGGTTAATAAATACAATCCGGTCTTGCGGATGAGATATGAGGAGGAAGAATATGAGGTAGAATATGAGGCCTCCAATCACGCAACGGAACGTGTACAAAAAGGCCCGCTGTTTATTTTTTTTCTTTTTTTAAAAAAAGTCCTTTTGTACACGTGGCGTCGCGTGATTGGAGACCTCATATTCTACCTCATATTCTTCCTCCTCAGATCTCATCCGCCAGTCTTGTATCAGAAGGTTTTTCACCAATAACACATAGAGCTGGATAAGTATGTCTGTATATATAGACATCCACGCATTATATACATATATATATATATATACATATCTATATATCTATATATATTTGATGGCACATACAGATCTAACACTATCAGAAAATCAGCTTTAATCACAACAATACTGGTCGGAGATATTTAGCTATTCATGATTTCCAAAGGATTCTTGACGGGCAAAAGGCGAAAACTTAATCTATCATCGGTAAAAGCCAATTAATTTTCGATGGCACCTATCAACGGATTGTAGACGAATTCTTTTCCACAGACTTTTGCCGGATTATACCGATGGTTTTAACATATGGATGTCGTCAATGAGATTTTTTTTCAACCCAAATACTGATATATGTTACAACTGGAATTCTGACGTATTTTATTGGCAAATTATTGACAAATTCTAGAGGAATATATCTATAGACTTCCCTCAAAGTCTTTCGACGAACTACCATCAAATTTGTTCGATGACCGAAGGAGGAATGGTTAGAAAAAGCACATAAAAGAGTTTGGTCTATTACCATACTCAGAATCCTGAGTTTGGACTATTACCGTACTCAGAATTTTGAATTTGTTGACAAGAGGTGAACATTCGGCAATGAATTCTGCGTTTTGTGTCTGAGTTCGATAAGTTCTGAATTTTTTGTTTTGTAACCAAACGCAGTACCGAATGCTCGATAAAGCCATTTACCGAATGTTGGTTCTGAATTCGGTGATAAGTTCTGAAATGCAACATTCAAAAATTTTGAATCTTACATTTGGTCAAATTGATCGAACGCTCTTTCGGTGCAGATAACAGAAAATTTTTGCTTTCCTTTGATGAAATGATTCAATATTTGCAACTTGGGATACCTCTTTTCAATTTTAAACTATTATAAACTAACTTTGCAAGTTAAATTCAGCATAGGTGTTTCAATTTAACTTTTTTTTTATTGAATTGGAGCCTATAAATAGATGAAGCAAAATGTTTTGAATGTATAACTTGGTGTGAACTTTAAAATGTTTTAAAACATTTTTTAGTCTCTTATGAAAACCTGCATAATTTCTTCTTTCTTGTCTCTTCTTCATCCTCTGGTATTACACACTTCAAATATATAAGTTCAATATTTCCCTTGTATAGCAAACGAAAGGAAGAATCGGATGTATCATGTGAGACGTTTGCCGCGTAGTCTACCTTACTCAATGATAGAGACAATTTTTCTTTAAGAATAGTGTAACACTAGTTACGCATCAAGCTATTTTCATCTTCTTTGTTTTCATTTTCTTTGGTTTGGTTATCATATCTTTGTGATTTATCCTACTATCTTGTGCATTCACAAAGGAAATTTGAGTATTACTTCTTTGATGATCTCTTGCAAGTTCTACAGACTTCTACTTTGTTATATTGGTTTCATCAATGGTTTATCATTTTCATGTCTCTAAGACTAAATTCTTTTTATTTTTCTACTATAGGCGGTTTTTAGCAAAATTCTTTTTATTTTTCAATGCTAACACAGTTGGCGCCAAACATTTCCCAACCATGGTTAAAGGCAAGGGGGCCCTCTTGACTGGCGAAGGTTTAGACATAGGCTTCGATATCGTCGCCCAATTCGGCAAGCATGGAGCCTCCGTCTCCCTCATGGATCGCTGGAAGACTGGTTTTGACGCTGCCGTTGGCACCCTTTGGGACCTCGGAATTCCGGTTGTTGCATTTGAAGGCGATGCCCGCAAACAGGAAGATGCAAAGAGGGTTGTGGAATCCACTTTCCAACATTTAGGGAAACTCGATATTCTGCAACACTCTGAGAGCAATTGGGGAAGAGATTTTGATGGATGAAATATTGTATTTCAATAGAGATGCGTAGACATTTTTCATGGCAAGTACAAGGAAATTAGTGGTGTTATTAGGATCGACAAAAACTTCATTTCCCACAGCAACGGCTTCGGTGATGGTTTTGGGATGGTAAGGGAGGACACTAGATTGAATCCAGTTGTCAGTGTATGATTGGGAGGTAGCGGCGGAGGAGAGATGCTCGTTGGGGAGGGCGACGATGACGGAGATGTTTGAACCGGAGAAAGCAGGGTTGCAAATACTGGAGACCAACAGTGCCTCTCTTTCTTGGCCTGCTGTTGCTGCTGCCATGGCGGATTTGTACTGCCGTCGAAAACGACACCTCTGATTGTACCACCGTCATGACCCTCCACCGGAAAAGACAGAGACAGCCCATCAACCGCCAAATCATCCTCTATCTTCAATTTAGCTTCTCCCCTCTTTTTCAAGGCCACAAAAGCTTCGTCTCTGTGTCCTTGATCCCACATCTTCATCATGCACATTTTTGCTCCCCTATTATCATTTTCTTCATTCATCTGTTATAAAATAATCATCTTTACCAGATTTTGAAAACCCCAGAAATAGAAAAGGCGAAACGTGGGATTGGGTTTTCAGGTAGTGTTTTTAATAATGGATCAATGGAAAATATTTTGGTAGGAGAAGAAGATGAAAGGGGTGGGGATGGGTGGGGTGTATTTTTTTTGATTTTTGAATTATTTTTTCTTAAACTTTTAATTTTTTTGACTTTATTATTTTGTTAATCCTAAACGGTGGATAAAGTCGGGTTAAAAGTAGGGTTAAGTCCGGTCAAAGGTCGATTTGAGCAGTCAACGGTAAACCAGCAGGTCATCCGAATGTCAGGTGTTAATTTCACCTATAAGTATGGCTGGTAAGCGAGTTTCATAAAAGAATGGATGCTACTTAAAACTTTGTGGAAAATTGTAGATACCAGGTGCAATTAACTCAACTTTAAAATGTTTTAAAACATTTTTTGGTCTCTTATGAAAACCTGCATAATTTCTTCTTTCTTGTCTCTTATTCATTCTATGGTATTACACACTTCAAATATATAAGTTCAATATTTCCCTTGTATAGCAAACAAAAGGAAGAATCGAATGTATCATGTGAGATGTTTACCGCGTAGTCTATCTTGCTGAATGATAGAGACAATTTTTCTTTAAGAACAGTGTAACACTAGTTATGCATCAAGCTATTTTCATCTTCTTTGTTTTCATTTTCTTTGGTTTGGTTATCATATCTTTGTGATTTATCCTACTATCTTGTGCATTCACAAAGAAAATTTGAGTATTACTTCTTTGATGATCTCTTGCAAGTTCTACTGACTTCTACTTTGTTATATTGATTTCATCAATGGTTTATCATTTTTCATGTCTCTAAGACTAAATTTTCAACATTCTTAAAGCAAAATCAGTTTACGGAAGATGATAAATTTGATATAGTCAAACCCTAAGAAGGAATCTAGTTGTCATTCATTTGATATTTTTCAACCTCTATTTTGGCAAACTCTGGGGATTGAATCTTCAAAGATAACATCATAAAAAAACCATATATAGTGCCAAGAAGCCGAAGACGTTCGAAAGAAGGTAGCACACGAAGCTCGAAACCACGAGAACTACATACACAAGAATGGACTTTAGGCTGTTGCTTGTGGAGCATTCATCCCGAAAATGACCAGTTTTTTATCAACGGTCTTGGATGCAAACAAGCCAAGCATGAAAATGATTCCGGTGTTAACCAAAAGAAGACCAAAGGAGCAAATGAATATGTAATGGATGAGGTAGCATCAACAGAATCATTGATCATGAATGGAGAAGAGAAATCAATAGGAATATCAACATGGTAAAGGACAAGGTTATCACTATGGTCGTCATCTTCTTCAAGATAACCCTTGTTGGTGTAGAATATGTTCGATGGTAGATATTGTGCGTACAATATACATCGTTTAGGGTTTCGACTAACATCGATGTCATAAGGAAAATATTCATATCAGTCTACTTCCACTACCATTCAAGTAGGACAACAATAATATTTGCAGCTGATTCCTTGAAATGTAATTCTTCCCACACTTCATGATCCCTAGGTTGAGAATTTATGATATGACATGTCAACACGAACATACAAACTTAAATGTGTTTTTTACGAATTTGGATTTGACATTCATAGATTTTGGAACATAATCAAGTTGAACATGTTTGACTGACAGGTTGACTCCTATGACATGTCAAACCAACACGCCAATCCATCAATCACATCCCATCAAACTCAAAAGTGACTTGCTAATATGAAACACCAATTTGACAAATCTGATATGCTAAGCGCATCGACCTAAAAATTGGATGGATACGTTAAACCAAATACAACCCGTTAACATGAAATATTTATGTTCATATCTGTCTTTTGAAATTTGTCAACCTAGTAGCATGTCAATTCGAACAGGACCTATTTGTCACCTTTAAATTAGTCGTCTTAAATGATATAATTTTTGACCTTTCGCTTGTGGCTTTTTTTTTTTCTTTTTTAATGGATCATTCCACTTCTTCCCCTCTACGCTATGGACTTTCATGCAATCTTTTTAACATGCAGTATTTAAATAACATTTTCTACTCAAGAAGTACTCTTGAAATATTTGCAAAGACTTAATTTTAGTTTGACTTGAGATGGATTCCCCTCAAGATCATTCCATGTACCTAAGTTGCAATATTCATACTGCCAAGCCTTCTTGTTTTTGTTTTTCTACCCTTTTTGTTTTCATTCTTTCTCTGTGTTTCTAACACATGGATATAATTGCGTACATCCGACTCCTCATACCTTGTCATAAACAGAAGCTTCTAAAGCAACGGGGTAATGTTGTTATTGTTTTCATTCTTACTCCTTCATTACCATTAAGAATATATTTAACCAGCACTACATACATTTCTCTCTATCTTAGTTTTATAGTTCTTTTTTCGTCCAAAACTTTTATCAACTTTCCTTAACATATTAACACTTGTTTTTAATTCTAAAATTGTCCTTATAAACGATGATTAAAATTACCACATTAATAATAAACAATAATTTATATAACTAAATAAGATTATAAAACTGGAAGTGAGGAGTATATATTAATGGCGCCATGTCATTGGTGGTATGTAGAGACGGGCGCGGATATAATAACATTACCCCTATTACCTTAGAGACTACTGTTTATGACGGTGTATGAAAGAGTCGGATGTACGCTACCATACATATGTGTTATAAGCACACAGAGGTATGAATGACATGAATCACCGATCGTTCCTTCAAGAGCAAACACAGGTATATATGCATTCAAGAATCACTTTCTGGGTTTCCGAAGAAAGTTGCACTATATTCTCAATCTCACCCTTATAGTCTGTTTGAGGAAAATATGAATAATTTAGTTAAATTATACACACACACACACTAGCTAACCACATGAAATGACCGTAGTTAAGCTATCTACTGCTTTTGGGCATTGATATTTTCTAGTATGCCTATCAGCACAGGTTTCTCGCCAGGCGTAATGGTACACCCCAAGAACAACTCAGTACCCTTTGTTTTCTGCAAACTCTACATCCCATTTCACTCAGGAAAACGACATCGTCTCAGCAGATAATCTCAGGTCCAGAACATGATGGCAGCATCCTTCTTTTTCAGTCAATTAAGAGATCTTCTCCCCATCTGCATCACATGAATGCTTTAACTGCAGAGTAGACAGTAACAATGACCATCAAAATGGATCCGAAAAGAACATGTAAATATTCCTCTGTTCCTGCCAACTTCTGCGGTCCGAAAAAGAAAAATACACATAACAACAACAACAATCATACCCAATATATCCCGACGACAGCAAAAGCTATCGCTAGGTCTGGGGAGGGTGAGATGTAGGCAAACAATACCTCAATTCCAAGGGGTAGAGAGTTTGCTTTGAGTGAAAAAGAAAAATACATGGGTAGTTCAAATTCCCCCAAAAAAAAAAAAAAAAAAAAGTTCAAATTCCCCAATACAATCACTAACACATCGACAAAGACCACAGTAACAAATCAAGAGCCTGAAGAACTTTCATACAGCCTACTGCATTAACCAAAAAAAAAAAAAAAAGGCGCTGGATCACATATTAGGATACTTCCAGGATCTATGTCTAACCCACGAAGTATTCATGTGGAATTCACACTCATCTGCAATAGCTCAAGACAAGACTGCCTAAGGCACATATGATTCGACGCGCCTAGTGCCTAATCCAAATGTTTTAAGAATCATCACTGGTTAAACCATGGTTTCTAGTTCTTGAGTTTTCATGCACAGTCAAAATTAGATGGTAAATCATAGCAATTAGATTTAGACTTTTAAACTACTATTTTTTATTTAGAATAGAAGCTATGTTTTCCCCCCTTAAAAGAACCCCTCTTTTATGAACTTGTCCTATCCAAATTCATCACAAGCATAAGGTCTAATACTAGCCCAGTACTACTGTCCGTGATTCATTATCACATGACCAATCTCAAAACGTGAAATCATAGCACATATTGGCATTACAAACAACTAGTTAAGTTCCTGACCATAGACAACAACAACAATCATACTCAGTATATCCAAACGACAGCAAAAGCTATCGCTAAGGTTTGGAGAGGATGATAGCCAGGCAAATAATACCTCCATCCCTAAGGATAGAGAGTTTGCTTTCAGTGAGACCCACGGCTCTATATATACATGTATAGATATCACAATAATAGGGATATGCACTAGTGAAGGAATTTTATTAAACATAAATAGAAAGATTTCGATAAAGGAACAACTAGTTAAGTTCCTGACCATAATAACATTAAACCTTTAGTAAAACGAAGACTATCAGGTGGATCAATGATCTTGCAAGGACATGCATAATGCCAACCAATAACCATTATCTTCTGAATTCATCATACATGTTCTCCCCATTAAGACTAAAAGAATGTTTGACCACGGAACAAAAGTGGTAAGAGAAGTCGTTTAAAGGAAATCCTTATTTGACATGAGGTCCACATTTAACACACTAACAGTGTGTATACTGGATATACCAAAGGAACACAAGTGGAACCTATAGTCAGAAATTTTAAGCGACGACATGATGCCACTAAAAATGCGCGGTTTAAGGAAAAAACAAAAAGGTTTACTGTTATGAGCTTTTCTTTTTTCTCTCCTTTACCTCAAATATTACAAAGGCTATTAGAAGAGGACATTCCTGACTTGAAGGCCTTATAATCTTGAAACTATACACATGGCTGACGACGATGCAAAAGAAATTATTTACTTCTCGCTGATGGGATTTTAGTAAAAGAACAAAAAGGCAACTGAAACAGGACGTGAGGCACAAAAGAACACAAAATTTTGTAATTAGTTGCATAGCAAGACTAGAATTTGGCTAGAGAAAAGCTTCGTCGCCCAATTGCCAAATTTTACTTGACAGTTAGCTCTTATTTCAAGAACCTTCTGCAGAAAGAGTAGAAATAGTCATCTTTTAGGAATGAAACTGGATTCCCCATTGTAAAACAGTATGCTTTCTACAGACTATCATTCACATGAAAGTAATCCAGCCCTCATTGAGCAAAAAGACATCATATGAAAAGGCTGAATCCTCATATCAGAGAAGCTAATAGTGCTAAACCATTATATGGCTATAGGTCAGATACCTGGATAACCCAGGAGGCTAGCACAGTTAGCTTCCCAATGACTTCACCTGCGAAAGAAGGACGCGAAGAATATCTAGAATATCCCCTTCATGTAATCAGCTACATCCAAAAATCTACCGTTCCTTCACCTAAATCTTCAGTAACGCCGGCAAGCACAAAATCAAAGAAACACATCCAACAAAGAGAAGTAGCCAAACTGAACAAAAACAGTAATACCAAATAAGACACTGTAAGACTGAGGTGAAAAATGAACCAACTGTAATACAAAACCCCATCTTTGCTTCCCAAAGGACCCAAAGTACCTTACAAGTAATCTCTGACTAGAAAATATCACCAAAGACAAAAACTTTGGCTGATGAATACAGCATTTCAAAAACAACACAACAATTAAAACACACAGAAAGTGCACCCAAAATAATAATATTGATGATGATGATGATAACAATAATAATAATGATGATGATGATGGATCATCATCATCATTCTTTACCTTGTAGCTTTATCAGAAGCATCATGATAAATAGGCTCTTCCTCGGGCACAGGATGGAGTACCCCTTGATCCTTATCAACAGACTTGGCAGAACCACCAGGAACAACAGAATCATCAAAGACCCCATCTTTATCATCAGGGTATCTCACCACAACCACAGGACACACACAGTGATGCACACAGTAATCACTCACACTCCCAAGCCTACTTTTTGTGCTAACTCTTCTTGAAGCCCCAAATCCACGGCTCCCCATTATAACAGCACTCAATCCCAACCTCTCTACTTCCAAACAAAGCCTCTCCTTCATATCATGATCCTTCACTATATGAATCTTGAAAGGAATATTCCCTTCCACCAAAGGGTGCGCCAAATCATTAGCTTTTGTGGTAGTGAAGCTATCAAAATCGTCCTCTAATTTCTGTTGGGATTCCTCGTCGTTGACGGAGTGGTCGATTGCGCCCCAATCGGCGCCGTAGAGAACGGATGTTGGCCGGACGTGGAGGAGGATCACGGAATCTCCTGGCCGGAGGTAATTTTGGACGGCCCATTTGACGGCGTAGGCGCTCTCGTCGCTGAGATCGACAGCGATGGCGATTTTCCGATTAGCTCCCGCTATCGGGGTTCCAGATGGGAAGCGAGGGGAGGCTGGTTGGTGGAGGATGGCAGCTGGTGGCCGGTCGGGCTCCGACGGCGACTTAATCGGAGATGCCATGCAAATAATTTAGTATCTATGTGTAGATAAGATTAAAGGGAATTTGAAAACAACGCTGACTTCTTTGATTTATGAGAGTTTTGGTGTTTTTGGTCGAATTGATGGGATTTGGCAATCGGAAAGTGCAGGTATGGGGAAAAAGCAAAAAAAAAAAAAAAATGAAATGGAGTCGAAATCAGCTGGACGGATGTTCAGGAATCTGGTTCTGTAGTTCAAATTAAGATGGGTAAAGTTATAAAATACGAGTTATCTAACCACGCTACGTTATGTGTATCTACAGCCTTTTTAAAAAAAACAAAAGAATTTTAAATCTCTTCATTTTCTGTATACGTGGCGTAATTGGAGGCTTCATATTTTCACTCTATCTTTAATTAGGATGTATTTTTTCTATTAACGCTGTTTCTGTTTTAGCAAGTATTTTTTTCTATTAACGCTGTTTCTGTTTTAGCAAGTTGATTTTAACACGTCATAATATTTCATAGTCTAATTTTTTGATTTAATACATGTCTTAGTTTGCATAAAGCTCATTTGTTGTTGTCTAAATACAAATCGAAAAATATGTTACAATAATAAAAAAAAAATTATGACAGAACATTAGATATGTTACTGACATAATGTTTGAATATGCATCTTACACTTCATCGTCTCGTTATATCATTACGTAGTTATCTTTAGTTACAAATAAAATTTAAAAGATAAACATACACAAATATGCATTGTTTAGCAACGTTATTATCTTCTCTATTTGTAACTTGTCACTAAAAGCCAGTATGAATCAATAAAATTAACTTTAAAAGGAAAAGTAAAACTTTCAGTTATAACGATTTTTCTTGATCAAATTGCAAACTATCTTATTTTGCAACATTTCATGGGTTATGGATCTCATGACCTAATTATTATAATGTTTATGTTATATATATGTATTATTTGAATTTTTGACAATATACAACTGGTGGTAATAAAAGTCAAGAATCATGTTATCTTAAATCAAAAGATTATACTCTGGTCTTGAAGGTATTCAACGTTCCAGTTTTAAAGGAGGATGCAAATCAGTAACTCAACGGCCTCTTAGTTTGGGTAAAAACTTACGCACTGACCCACAAAATGTATCCTCCCGTAAATCAGGCTCGGTCTATCCGCAGTAGAACACTCACACTGTTCGGCAATAATCATGTTATCTAACTAGATGCTATGTTAGGTACGCGTAGCAGCCAATCATTACTCGTGTTTGGATAATCGAAACCAACATCATGATTCATGTCATGGACGGCGAGCATACGACAAGGCCAAACCGGTATTATATAGTATGAACATTTAAATTAAACTATGTGCCAAACCAGTAATATATATGAACATTTAAACAGAACTATGCGCTTGTAACATGTAAGTTATAGCTCAGTGAAAAATTATCGTGTTGTACTTATAGTTTATAATATAGACAGTTAATAGTTCATAATATAAACACAACTAATATGACTTGAATTCAGATTACTTATTACTTATAGATTTGCTTAGATAAAAAATTCTTAAAAGATTATCCACTTATACACATATCTCAATTTACATAATCTATACAACAATAACAACCATATCCAATAATATTCCAACGAAATCAAAAACTATCGCTAAGGTCTGAGGATAGTGAGAGGCATGCAAACAATACCTCCATCTCAAGTGATAGAGTGTTTTATTTCAGTGAGATCATCGGCTCTATATGTACCTACATATATGACACAATAATAAAAATATGGTGTGCTAGTATACTAGTGAAGGAATTTAGTAAACACAAAAGGAAAGCTTTCGATATTAAAATAGTCATATCTGTGTATATCCATAAATAATGAACGTACAAAACCAAAAAATGCAAAGTCCACCTAAATAAATTTACTGGGGTTAGTGAAAGCTCTTACTTGTTCGGTTGACGTTAGACACACATGTTATAGTATTATATCATGGGATAGGATCCCCTCACCGCATCTCCCTCACCGCGTGCGTGACCGCATGACACGTGGCAGCAAGGGGTGGTGAGGTTGGATGAGGGTAACCCGCATCCAGCCTCACCACTCCCTACTGCTGCCACGTGTCGCGTCCTCAGCCGCGCGGTGACTCACCGCGCGGTGAGGAGATCTCATCCCTTATATCATACCCAGAAAAAGAGCATATTTCGAGCAAAAAATAAATAAATTTCAAATAAAGTACTTTTTAAAAAAAAGGTTCAAACAGAAAGGTAATATAATTTCTAAATGGATGAATGCGTGTCGAAATATGTAATACGAAACTTAGTTGTCTTTATTAATTTAATATGTAAGTTTGCAATTCATGTAGGTGGCTTTTAACTAGATTTATAAGTCTAGAGAATATTGGCATGTTTAGTAAACATGTTAGTGGTTTATTATGATTTCCATTTTCAGTTAAATACATACTCTTTTTTTATTTCGAAATATGATAAAATAAATCAAAAATGACTTATTAAATTGGCTCCACTTCTTATATTGTCAAGTAGCAGTTGATCTACACAGCTTGACGCACTTGGGTCATCGGAAAACAACCTATGTATGTTTCTAACACATGGGTATGATTTCGTACATCCGGTCCCTTCATACCGCGTCATAGACTGAAGTTTTTAAAGCAATGAGATAATGTTGTTGTCGTCAGTGGTTTACTATGTTCCGATTTTCCAGTTTTCACCACATACGGTTGGTTTTAAATTAATAGTATATTATCTTTAACGCAAAATTTAAATATTTCAAGAATAACTACATGTCATAACTACAATAATAGTTATCAAGTCAATAAGTTTCTGTTTAACACTATATAATTTGATAGCGCTACTATCGATGTCTGACCCTTTTGACATTGTCACGGGAAATATTTTTATATTATTATGAAGATATAACTTGACCAAGATATTTGAACATTTCACTTATGAAAAAAAAAAAAAACACCATATGCTAACATACAATGTAGTATTTCCACAAAATTAAGTGTTTCTAACGCATGGGTATGTATTTAAAACAACGGGTAATGTTGTTGTTATAACCACATTAACGAACCAATTGGACATTGAATAATTTTGCATGTGTACTGGATAAGACAACCAAACGCAGTGGCTAAAATTTTTTTTACTGTATTGTTGTATAACATATTGAACAATATTTATGTATTACTTGACACCCAGTAGCATTGACGTTGAAAATGAATTTCTGGCCCACCTGTTAAGAATCCTTATTTGACTATTGTTACAATATTAAGTCCCAAGGGTTATTTAAGTTCAAAAAAAGAGTTATTTACGTTCTCTATTATGTTGAAAGCTTGTTACACTTAGTATTCATATATCCTCTATAAAATTCATTCATATGTCATCAATTTTATATGAAAATGGTTCTTTTAACAAAGTAAATCACTGACAACGCTCTTTAATTGTGTATATCGCATTAAGCAACCAAGTAACAAGCAACTACTAGGATCTCTGGCATTTCAAAGCGTTCTAAAATTTAAATAGAGGCAAAATCAATCATACCCAGTATATTCCAACGGCTGCAAAAGCTAGCGATTTTTGAACATTATAAAGTTTGCATTAACAACACGCAGCACCAATCATGTCTACAACTTAAGCCACATCTAACCCCTGCATGACTTCTTTTGCTGGCCTGCAGCAAAGTTTACTTACTGGAACTTGTTCCTGGAAACAAAATGAAGCGACACAACATCAGAAACCAAAAGAAAACACATCAACAACAACACATATCCAGTATGTCCCAACGAAAACAAAAGCTATCGATAGGGTCTGAGAAAGATGGGAAACAGACAAGCAATACCTCCATCCCAAAAGAAAACACACCAATTGAGTTATTCATAACATCAAGTGCTGGCTGCTGAGTGAAAAATCATTGTTTACCTCAAAGTTATCATAGTCATACTGAACAAAAAATATGCAACTGCAAGCATCCTTGCCGTGTGCGTTTCGCTGTACGCCAACAATATACGCATCACAATACAGAGTAAAATCCTCGCCATCCTGAGACATTTATGTGAGACAATCAAGTACATTGCCAAGAAATGTTAACATAAAGGGTCCCCCGAACGATGATTAGGCATAGACCCTTCATTGATTAAATGCATGATAAAAAAAGGGAGGAATTTCATTTAGTAGCCAAACGTTTGACTCATTACTCAGTTAACAGCCAAACGTTGATGAAACTCACTTAACAACCATTCTTTTTGGATAATAGCTCATTTACAGCTATTCAACCGGCAACAGCCGGTCATCAAAACATATATTTAAAAAAATTGCAAAAAAAACAGGCACCATCCGGTCATCAACCGGTTGAATGGCTGTAAATGAGCCATTATCCAAAAAAAATGGTTGTTAAGTGAGTTTCATCAACGTTTGTTTGTTAACTGAGTAATGGGTCAAACGTTTGACTACTAAGTGAGATTCTCTGGTGTCTAAGTATGGAAAAACAGCGAATATAGGAGGGATGAAAAGGAAAACATACTCTGTAGCACAAGACAAGGTCCCCAACGTTTACTTTCTGACATTCTGAGGGCTCTAAAGGAATTGAGCGTTCACGTACACAGTTTTTGACATTCACCCACTCATCATGGTCGTTATCAAAGCCATTAAACCGTACACGAACTTCCTGGTAGCAAACAGAAAGTTATGCTCATCAACAACTAGCAAACTTAGCTACATTCCATCAACTTGATCAGTTATTGGTCCTCCCAAGATTGCTGTTTCTTGAATAACACCACAGCTTATGGAGAAGAGTAAATGTTAGACGATTAGATAGAAGATACGATATTACACAGTCTCATTAGTCTTCTAATGAGACCGTGAGAAAGGGAATTCAAGATATACTGGGTATAATTGATTGATTGATTAGTCTTCCGTGAATACCATCTCATGTCATCAATGCAAGAAAGGGAATTCAAGATATTCATATTGGACATACCTTCTCCTTCAGTTATCTTTTGGCAACTGTGCCAAACAATTTCACTAGGAGTAAGTAGATTTTCCTCCTCAAGGTTCACAGAGATTACAAACAGGATCACGAGGAGTAAGTACATTTTCTTTCCCCAGATTCCATGGACATTAATCGTAAAACATACTACAAGACCGTCATAAGCAATTGAGAGCTCAAGTCAATAAGTCTAATAATCTATGAACAAAAGAAAAACCTTATAGAGATTATAAGTCAGTCAGGCTCCATGGAGCCAAGCTAGTATCATCAACCTATCCCTCCTTCCCAATCTAAAGGAAAAGGAAGAAGACAATGAGAGAGAGCATAGGGATGCAAGAAGGATCTTAAAACAGATACAACCTTTTTCCTGATTGTCCCTTGTCTATAACTGACAGCTTTTATGGCCAAAATGGTTGGACGCGCACAACTGGAGAGAGGTTAAATACTAGAAAAAGGAAACGAGATCCCCACAGTACGTTTACCAGTATAGGAATAGAAACTTTCAAAAGAAAGAACATTATGTCAAATCAACTGTGCTTGATGGTTTCTGTAATATCTTGGACTTAAAACATTTTACAAACATTAACACCTTCAGAACCAGATCAGGAGGAAAAGCCACCTTTAAAAGGGCAGCCTGGTGTACAAAAACATCCTTGTGGAAGGGTCCGAAAAAAGAATTGTACCATTTGCTACTAAAATATGAAAAAATTTCTCTACGCTTCGATATGAGATTATTTTATGGCTTGAATCTGCGACCTCTAGTCACGCAGCGACAGCTTTCACATGACAAAGCCATCTTACTTGGTACTATTAAATTCCAATCAGATAATTCAGGCATATTTTAAGTCATTCACACTCCCCGTACCAACTGTTTATAGCACGAGGAAATTCAGAAATCAGATCTGAACAAGAAGCTTTTCCGGGCAAACAAGAATACTGGAAACAAGAACAAATATCTCAAGCACTTACAAGATCTCCTAAATATGTGATTCTGTAGTTGAGGAATGCAGCAACATCATACCTAGGGAGTAATAAAAGCACTGTAATTCACAATAGGAACAAAATAAAGTAATCTGGAATTAAACAATTTCTAAATTGTTACAAGATTACTTCTATATCCACAAAAAGACTACTCAAACTTTTGCCTTATTTGTACGACAATTTCAGCTGATTAGTTTGATAAACTCTAAAAAATAAGTAAATAAAACCATGAAGATCAAGTAAGAGGTCAAAAGGTTATACATGGTAGCAAAAAAAGGATTCATGTTCAATCTGAAGTATTATGTGGTCGATAAAATGCCATTCATGTATAAGGAGAAAAAAAGAGAGAAGGTCAATTAGCTAAGTAAAGGAACAATTGGTGATCCATTATATTATAACTAAAAATACATACATATTTACACACATGATCAAAGAATAAGTACCCAGCGAATGGATAAAGCGCCCTGTAAGGATATCAAACACCAGCTTGATTTCAATATACCAAATACGACCAATCATCTTGAATGCTTACCAAGCAAGATCCCTCGAGGATTTAGCTTCAAATATCAACTCTGGCAGCTCTGCAATAATCTCCTCTGCAGAATAACCAATTAGCAGTGGTTAACATGTCATCTACAATCTACATAGCCAACAATTGGAACATGATGCGAACATGTTATTGGCTTAGCTACATCAGCAATTGAACTGATATCCATTCAGTTTTTTGCTTTCGGTTTTCTCATCTCTTTAAAAAGATTTTTGAGACCGCATTTGTCTTATGCTTAAAAGAAATAAATTTAGAAATAAATTCTATTTCACGTCAGTTCCATGACATAGAAGAGTACAGGGAGAAAGTGTATCATTTGAGCAGCAAAGAGACGGATCTAATATACAGGAAAATGTGCAACAAATTAAGACATGTTTCACAAGTACATCTTGTAACAAATGTATTTACCTCTTGGCTTTGGAGGAGTATCATGCATCATCAGTAGAAATGGTATTAAATTTTTAGTTTTTCTCCCTCGATGACTTTTTTCATCTTTCTTTAAGACCATATCAAGCAGGGACGTTTCATCCTCTTCTTTCTTCACTATATATGTATCTTCTGTTAAATTAGTAGGATCGACATTCTCCACATCTTCTCCTTGCAATGACAATATCCTACTTTCTGATGCTCGTTTTATATCTTTGAACCAGTCGTACACCTGGAAAGTAACAAACTTCTGAAGTAGCCAGACACCTAAGATAAAAGGAAACCAGGAAACTATCCAAAAGAATCACCTGCTCCCACTTTACGCAAGATTTTTCATGGCGATGAGGCGAACAGCTGAAATGAAACCATTCAATTTAATGTTCAGCCTAAATGATAGGAATTTCATGCTCCAATGCGTGAGGTCAAACTACAGTTACCTAAACTTGTTTGCTAGTTCCTCACACATCTGCTGAGTAACGAACTTCTTCCCCATTTGGTTATATAGGTTCCCCATTTCTGCAATCTGCTTAGAATAGTGACAGAGTCATTGGTTTCAGTAAATGTTTAATTTGTTCAATCTCATTCTTTTCTACGAGATGAAAGAAATAACATTCACAAGACATCATTTGTGAAAGCGAAGGTTAGATTGATTAAAATGAGTAGTAGCACATTCCTGATTTTTTTAAAAATCAAATGTAATAAGCCAGATTATTTTTTTTAAAAAAAAAATTGCAACCAAACATGATGCAAGTTAAATAATCCAAATCTTGTTTATCATTTCTCCCCGATAATCAAAGATCTGAAGTAAACTATCTCCTCAAACTTAGTCAAGATTAATATCTGAAGAAAGTAGCTGAATCACAGGAATTCATTTCATAAAAAAAGACTGCATTTTTAAGACCCCCAAAAAAACGCAACATCCACATAAGCATTTCTTGATTACTGAGATGGCTATAAAACATCAAATTTCAGTTAAAACTTTTAATTTCAATACTCAATTTGCAAAAAGTTAACCAAAAAACCAAAGGGTCGGCAAATACTGGGTGTAAAAATTACCTCCGCCAGTGTGAATTCAAAATCTAACTCGTCATCCAGCTCCATAAAACGAACCCCACCGTCCATGTCACCACTCGGTAGTGAAGATAAAATTGATTATCAAAGATAGTGTCCCAGACACTCTGTTGGTAGCTTAGAAGGAGAAAGCTGATTCCTTTTCCGGGACAGAGACGGGAGAGGGAAACGTGGGTTTTGGTATGTTGGGGCGGAGAAGAGAGAAGGAAAAGGTAGTCTTGCCAGTTTTGTTCTTGAGGTTTGATTTTTACTCAGATTTTCATATGGTCTGACTGGGAGTCAATTCTTTCTGGAAATGAAGCACCCAAATCCGAGAACCACGACTCCCGATGCTTTTAAAATCGTAGGAATTATTTCACATTTTATTTTCATCTCTAAATGAAAAACTATCTTAGACGAATTAAATGGTTTCTTACCAAATTGAGTATTTTAAAATATTTACACTTGAACTCAAACACGATTGGTGAAATTGAATCTTCACCTATGATCCAAATAAAGATAACGCTTCACCTATTGATGAAGCCAGATCTTCACCAAGGGTCAAGATGAGCTCAAATTAACGTCGTCAGTTAACTTAAAGAGTTGTTAACTGGATTGAAGGTTGTAGCTGGAATAGCTTCAAAAATATCCTGCACAAGGAAGCACAGATCAGAGGTCCCGAGGGGTTGGCCCCGGAAAAAACCCTCCGACGCTCAAGTCAGTTTGGGCCATTTCTCACTGAGAATATAATTTAAATGTTGAGTTAAGTGTTTCTCACAGTATGAGCTGAGGAGCAAAGTGTATGAATTTGCTTTAGGATGTGAATGTTTGAAATCAGGATCCCTTGCTTTGTCTTGATTCGTCTGCTTTTATTAACTTTTTCCCGCATTTAGCCTCTGATAGCGGATAAGATATTTGCTTGGGGCAGAAAGCCTAAGACATCGTAGGTCTGCTGATGTGACCAGTAGACTGGCTGATGTGACTAATAGGTCTGCCGGAATGACCTTGGCGTGTACAGGCGGAATAGCCAGCCGTAATCACTATATTTGAATTGCACTCATGCCTGATGGTCCCACTAAGTAATGTCGTGCTTGGTTCCTTCTCTGAAGTGCCAAATCAAGCTCTGCCGAAGTGCATGATTAGTCCTTGCCGAAGTGCGGAATTAGATCCAGCTGAAGTGGTCTGAAGTGCGGCACTTGGGCATAAGCTGAAGTTGGTGCCGAGGTGCAAACCTTGGCATATTCGTCGATAATATAATAAGTGTCATGCCGCCCTGCTGAAGTGCAGCCAAGGTTGAACAGTCATGCTTGGGCACTGAACTGCTGAACTGCAGTACTTGAGTGCTGAGCTACAGGAGTTGAACCGTTGACAGTTGTTGACTAACAAACGATTTAATTATGGTTTATCACCTATGATCCGAAGAAAGGTAACGCCGCTAACGTTTTATACGAATGCAATTTGTTGCAAGAAATAACATTCCTAGAAACATACGTGAGACAAATGACGTTAAAGGTTCCGGAGCTACTGTTCTGTGGAGAATCCTTTGTTGCTCAAGTCAGTTTTAGAATTAGTCGTAGTGTATGTTGAAAAAAATAGAGAAACATGTCTTAATTTTACTGGTTGTAGCTGTGTTTTTTGTTGTGCAGTTCATTCAACCTCCCCTCTTCATGGGTCGTTCCCTCCATTTTATATATATGAGGCGACCTATGCATGTTGTGGAGTTGTGAGGGGGTGAAACGTGTGTTGTCTCGATAGCTAGCCGCATCGCATGGTTGGCGTCATGTGTCACAGTGCATGGCTAATGTCGTTTGCTGGCAGGTGTCTGTTATGGCAATTAGACCAAGCTGAGCAGAGGTGACTAGAGCGCGTGTCAACCGCGGAGTTAAGCTGATCTTCTAGCTTAGTCAAGCGGGCCGCAATTAAAGATTTGGTGGCAGGGCCGAGGTTGAGGGGTGTCCTATATTCTTCAAGCCAAGTTGGGAGGAAGATGTTCTTGCGATAGTCTGTGGCTCTACATAGTCAAATGACATTGATCGTGACTAATCGAGGTGAACACACTTGTCATTACTATCATCAGGGGTTTTCCCCTCATCAGATGCCCTAGGATAGCCTGACCGAGCACGGGAGGGACGGCTAACCGTCGTAACAAATGGAACTCCTGACTATTCTACTGGTACACGCCTTTGACGTGTCAGACTCTGATTGAGTACCATAGCAGGACATTAATGTTGATAGTCCCTAGCATGAATTTCGGAGCGGTTTTAACTACATGGTTATTAATTCTGATGACGTTTTGTATTTCAAAGGGCAGGAACTACTAAAAGTTGCATCCTTCTAGAAAACTTGTTTATAAGGATCAAATTTCACCCGCCTCTTCAATCAATCTGCATCCACACATCTTATACTCTTTGTTTTCGTCTGTCCTTGCAGTTGTCCCAAGCTTTCTTCTCTTTTTCTCCGGTGTTCGTCTATACTTCCTGTTAGGATTCCTTTCTCCGGCCTGCCTTCTCCCCTCATTCCATTTCCAAGTAAGACCTTCATCTCCTTTACTCATGTATTTAATTCCTTTTTCTTCCTCTGCGGATTCGCAGAATGTCTCAGAGGCTCTCTCCTATGCTGATGGCGTAGTGGGGGCAAGTCTTCTCCTCTGTCGGGGAGGACGGCTTCTGACGACAACCCTCATCCTCTAAGGAGGCTGAGGAAAGCTATGACTTCCTAAATAAAACCCAATGGTCTGAATGTTTCCTTCTTTTCCTTAGGGCGGTTAACGCCGAGTTTGATGTGCAAACCTTCAAGGGTGTCTTCACGTGTAAGACATATGATTGTTGGTACTATTTTAGCAAACAAACCCCAAATATAGAGTCCAATTTTGCTGTGAACATACCGACCTTTACCAAAAATAGAAGGTTGGTTCTTTATATTAAGAAAGTGGGTATACCTGAGTCCGGCATCAGAATGACTAGAAGGCCAATAACATAAGGCCAAGCCGAGGAATCCTACAAGGAGGCGTCGAGGTTGTAGAGTCTATTTGCAATCATCGATTGTCATAAATTGGATGGATCGGTCTTGGAGAAGGCTAACCTGGATCATTATGCGGTAGGCCCTCGCTTTAGCAGGCTGAGTTAGGAAGACTTGGACGTTATAAAGAATAGGTGTTCAAGATAAAGGTATCTAAACTTCTTTTTTCTCTTTGAGTATATATTTCATGACTAACATGTTATATTCATTTATAGGAGCTATGTCTTCCAGTGCCAATAGATTGGTGGAGGTCGCATCTAAACAGGCAGCCAAGCTCAAAGGCAAACCAATGGTCGTCCCATATATGGAGACCGAGATGGTGGTTTTGGCAGCTACTCGACCAACATGAGTGGTCATCCAGGCATAGAGCCAGTCAGCGCCTGCTCCTTTTGAACAATGGCTAAGCAATTGCAGGAGCTGGGGGATGAGCAGGCCTTCCTGGTTTTAGATATACTTTTCCCTTTTGCATCTTTTCCTGTTTTTAACTCTGTTCTCTCAAGCACGGCAACACAACGTTGTAGAGGCCGCATCAATTACGGCGTAGGCGCCTTCTATCCTAGAGGTGACCGTCGAGGCATATGAAGTTGTCCCGCCGTTAAGGAGAAGGAAGAGAGCTAGAGGGAAGATTCTTTCAGGGCCCCTCCAAGGCAGCCTTCACCTAACCCCGAGAAATCTAGTGATGGGCCAGCAGAGGTCATCCCCAATAAATAGTTCTTAGAGCTAGATTCTGTTACCAACATGGCGGTCACATGAAGGTTGAATGACATTTTAGCCTTGTCAATCGGCAAGCAGAGGGCAAGGGGGGATGTCCTAAGAGACGCTGATAAATCTATTTCGCAGCAACATGTACTTGGTAAGGTTTTCTTACGCAAACTATTCTCCAAGTCAGACAGGTTTTCTTTTGTTCGCTTTCGAAGCTAACTGGTGTTTGTTAATGCCTTCCCGTATAGAAGCCAAGAGCTAGACTTGCTGACTAAGACGGAGAGTTCAGATTGGCTCTTGTGAGTGAGATGTGGTAGGTTGACAGACTTGCTGGCCTCAATTAGAAACTGTCCAAGGAGCTTAAGGCAGTCATGGCAGAGTGCAGCAAATTTAAAGCCGAGAACGCAGATCAACAGAAGGGGAATGAGAATTCTCACACCAAGTTAGCTACCTCTAACTCAGATAGACGAGCTTCGAGGCAGAGTGCAACATCTTGAGTTATCCTCAACCCAAGCTGTGTCACAAGCAGAGTCTCTGGAATACGAGAAGGCCAACCTCATGCAACAGCTGGCTCAACGAGATCATTAGTTAGCTATTGCTAGCGAGACCGCTACTGCCGAGTTCAAGAAGTCTGACTTTTTTGCTGGCAACCTGGATGTATTGATCACGTCGGTGCTGGAGATTGGACAGACAAGGGCTGTCGATTCTGTTTGTGAGGCGGATCTCTCCTTCAACAGAAATGATCCAAGAGTAGTCAATTTGTGAAACTCAGCTACTTCCACAGAGTACGACCAGCAGTTTTAGCAGTTTATAGATAAACCGACCTTTGCGAGGCCAAATATTTGCCTTAGTCTGTATCTCCTTAAGACATTGTAATTTCATATTCTATGCACTGTATTGATCAAATCTTCTAATGAAATGAAAGTTTTTTATATTTTTTACGTCTCGCTTCTTTCTACTGTTTTCCAATTCTGCTTACTGACCCGAAAAATAAGAACTGACTTTTTACAATTGTAACCAAGTCGGAAGTTGTAAACTTTATCGAAATCTAAATAATGGCAAAATCACTTGCACTTATATATTTAGAATGGCAATAGTGTCACTTCCCAAAAACTATTTTTCACTCGAATATAATATAAATTAACTCTGAAAGGAATGCAAGGAAATGGAATAAATAAATTTAAATATGAAGAAAAATAAGGAAGCATTAGGTTTAAATACGTGCATCATTGTCGTAAATTATAAACATGATTGTATATTAATATATATACACACACACGAGCACACCATGTATACATGTATAGAAGTTAAATATAAATTAAAAATATAACTTCCGCGTGTGGTCATGTATCTTATATATAACATACCTATACATATAAATAAATAACTAAAGCCTAGCTAAGAGAGTGATATTGAAGTTTGATGGAGATTAGATTGAATGTGTGCCTATGTAGAGGCCTCTCCCACTCACCCACCCACAAGCGTACACGTTTACAAGAATATGCTCCCAGGGCATAGTTCAGTGAGTATTCGGGTTGATATTTACTCCAAAAGATTAAGATTTCGATTCTAAGGACACGCATAGTAGGTGTTCTACTGATGCTAGGCCGAATGTCTGGTTTGCATGGACACCTTATATGGATCACTGCGTAAGTCTTCATTCAACCTAGGAGGTCGCCGGACTCCTAATTTGCATCCTCTACAATGCTTCTTAGGGCTGAGACGATAGAGACCTCCAGGATGGAAGATTTCACCTTTTGCTCAAAATTTACAAGAGTATATCTTCATAATGAGAGATTTAGTCTTTTGCTTTCTAAATTTACAAGAATATATACAGGATCTGGCTAAAAATAATGTGACACAAACAGAAAACACTAAAAGTTTCATATAATTGATAACATAAACAGAACATCATAAAAATGTTCGTTTGATTCACAAAGCTTGCTTTGGCTAGAGAAAGCCTTTGACGTTTGATGAATCATTGTTCCCATTGTCACAATACAAGTAGCACTTATTTTTGCAAAAACTTAAAACTTACATTTCATTTTAGGAATAATATTGTGCAAAAACCGACCAGCAAAATATAACCAAACCATCAAATTATTTACAAACCAAGGAATACTTAATATTAGTAGTATTTGCACTTTCACCCCAAATGATATCTCAAGGCCCTTGTGAGACACGGATCTTTGCCTCCATTCCGGGTCCTTGGATTTCTTCTCTACCCGAAACCACCATACCCGGATAAGCCGCCACCATCCCAGCTGAATTTCTAACTCCATAAACCATTTGTTGGTTCCCAACATCTGCAATTACTCTTCCAGATGCCGGATCAATCGCGATAGGCCTTGCTCCGGGAGGATACAGTTGACCCAAATTAGAAGCCTGATGCATGTAACCGGGTGGTACTTGGCTCGGACGAACCGGATATGATTGAACATACCCGCCACCAATTTGAACAGATTGAACCGGAACATTTCCAGGACCAACCGGGTTTGGCATGTAATAAACCGGTACGGCTTGCATTTGTGGGTTAGAATATTGAATAGTCGGGCTATTTGAATACCCGCCTTGTATTTGAACCAAAGGTGCATGCTCACCTACTCCATCCATTCCATTCATAACCGGGGATTCTCTAACCGGTTCAGTCACATGACCCGGATTAGACAGTTTGGTTCTCACAGGGGGCAGATCTGGAATAACGGGCACAGAAGGTGGGGCGGACACGGGTGGGGCCAATGTTGAAGATGATGAGTGAAACGGAGAAGAAATAACCGGGTTAGGTGAACCCGGGTCAGAACCAGGGACATTTTCATGCATAGAATTTTTCGGTCTAACCTTAGTGTCACGTGATCCATCGTCATTATCCAATCCGAACAAATAATCAGGCACATCCGAAACAATCGAAGAAACCTCCGATTGAACCCGTTCCAAACCCGGTCCACCCGGCCCACGACCGCCATTAAGTGCATCCAAAAACCAATGCTCGCGCTTAGCCGAGCCATCAAGAAGCGAGCTAATAGAACTCGACCTCGAATCAGAATCCCCAGTAAACAAAAACAACCTAAGCCGAGCCGACTTATGAGCCAGTGCAAGCCGGTCATACTCCTCCATCATATTTTCAACATCTTCATCAGTTGTAACGGTGATCAAAGCATCAAGATCTTCATTAGGCAGCTGATATTTAATCCCAATGTTGGTGGTCCCACAAAGCTTAGAGAGTTTTGATAGCAGGTAGGGGAAGGTGGCGTGGCGGTGGACGGCAACGATACGGGTGTCGCCGCCGATGTAGCGGAGCTGATTGTCGTGTGGTCGGGGGAGGATCTTGCCTCCGAAGCTGCACATCAAGCGGACACGAGTGATGGTTGGAGTGTCGTCTTGATTGCTGTGGAGGATTGAACGTGGAGTTGAAGCCACTGAATCGGCTGCATTGGACTCTAGCTCGGTTGCCCCGTGGTGGGAAGCCATAATAATTCTACAAGAAATGAATCCAACAAACTAAAGTTAAACGGAATTAACAAATTGGAAATACCAAGCATAACTCGCTTGTATTCAGAAAAATCATTCAAAAACCGAAACAAAGGTTTTTCTTCTTGTCACACTTACTCATATGGTCGGCCAACCCCTTGTATTTATAGACTATACATTAGTCTAATGTAAATCCTAAATTGACTAAGAGAAGGTTACTAGATTATAGTTTTAGATAATAACTCTATCTAGCTAAGTTCCTATAATCTACGAACTATTAGGATCATAATCCAATGAGTAAAATTTATCAACACAAAATCATGTCACCACCAGGCTCACATAGATATATATAAAAAAATAGATAAATAAATATTATAGGACATCCTTTAAAAAGAGTTTAAAGTAATGACTTTCATGCAATGAAGCTCAAGTATATGAATACGTCACCTTAGAAGTTTATATCTTAAAAGCAGATGCTACAACTTGTAATTTAGTGGTGGGATTTTTTTTTTGAGCATTTAAAAACGTCATATCCTGCTCTTCAGGGCGCCTACCGTTTCAATATAAAAGAGTATTATTGAGGATGAAAATCAGAAGTTTACAGGTCTCCTAGGTTGAGGAGGTCATACACAATGAACCCCACACAAAGTGTTCACTACAAACTGGACCTTTAACCCCCCAACATCAGTAAGCCACATAAGTTGTTTACTAAAAAGTAGACATTTGACCCAGAAATCAGTGAAACAACCATACTATACGTGTCTTCGGAGTCGAACTCGGTACCTCTTAGAGTAACTCTCAACCTGAATGTCAACTGAGTTATGTCATGGAAGCATTGTGTGATTTTTTTGATTGGGATGGGAGGTTTTTTTTTTTTCTTGGGGGGGGGAGGGGGGGAGGGGGTGTGTGTGGGAATTGGTGTAGCGTGGGAATCTGACCAGGGAAGAATGTATGCTGCTCATAGTTGTATGATGAGGACAATAATTGAGGGCATAGCAATAAAACCCATAGAAAGTTTTATTTCTAGGGTTGATAATGACAGGAAAGGACAAATAGAAAAGTTATAGAATATTTTTATCTTTTCCTTTGGCGTTTTAGGTGAAAAGCGTTATTCATATTTGTGACGCCAGGGAAAATAATTTTGTCACATGAATCTTACGTATTTGAAAAAGCTCGATAAAAAAAAATACAAGTAACACACAGATTTTGGGAAGATGAATGAAACTTATAGCAAGAAAAAAGTGAAATTAAGAAATAAAGGAAGGAATAATCAGATGCATGCCTCCAATCATAAGCCATGGATACCCGGATTTGATAGATATAGTTCAGTGATGAATCAGAAGAATTTACAAAAAGGTTTATGATCGGAAACCTCAATTGAATCCCTATCAGTCTGTCTCACAGGCGATAAGAATGAAAGTCAGGTGTCCAACGTTCGCTATGGCAGAGTTTGGACTACTCAGACAGTAACACAAAGAGCTCATTGCAAGCAGTGGAGCTCTAATATCATGCGATTACCTGGAAAGAGAGTCGAAAATCTTGCTTGGAACAAGAATCAAACTCTCGCCACCCTCTCGAGACACCGCCACTAGAACCATTTCATGACAAAAGAAGGCTAACTTCACTTCTTCTCGGTCACCTTCTTTTCTTCAAAATGAATTCATCCGAATAATAACCTCTAATTTTGATTGATATGTGAAGATCAATCTTTCTAATCATTGGATCAAAAAGAAGGAAAAAGGGAACACAAGCCTTACTAGGCTGATCAAAAATCCCGAGCAGATACAAGGTTGGAATCATGATCTTCTAATTAAGACAAAATCGTATGTTGAATAATCCTTCTATGTTATTAATGATACTTCATGTTGTATTAGACTCCTGCATTTGTACATGATCTAGAAAAATGTTAGAACTTAGTATTTTTTAAAATACTAAGTAAGTATTTTAAAAAATTTCTACTATCTCTAGAAATGGAGCACACGAGGTTCATATTTTTCTCTTCAAATCAATCATCTAAATGATTTAGCGCTCATGTAACATATATAAATATCATATACTACACTTTGTGAGATTGACATCACAGATTCGAGCTATCGAAATAGCTTCTTGTACAAAGCGTAAGGTAAGGGTGCGTATATCAGATCGTGAAGCGATCCGACCCATATCTAGACTTGCACAAACACGGAAGTTTAAATACCGGAACGGCATTTATACTACGGAAGAACAAGGAGAAAATAGAAAACAGAAGGGAAAAGGATATACAACATGAAATTTATAGCTTACATAGTTAGAAATCAGACTGAACGGCAGGGCGTCTCAATTTCCTCCAGATTCAATAGTAACACACACGAATTTACGTATATCTTCCACCTCCATCGCTAAAAGAATTTGTATAAAACAAATTTTCATAATAGATGAAGTCTAAAGAAGAGTGAAGACTTAAGAGTAGCAAGAGACAATAGCATAATTGTGTATAAGTTATACTTATATAGCAAACAAAAGTAGAAATAATATGTGGACTTAAGGAAATATTTAATTAAAAGGGATACATCAAAATTAAAGGTCGGCCAACGGCTCCTTGTCGATGATGTTATCAATCACTTCAGCCGTCCAATCTATGATCAGGGGCGGCAAATATATTACATACTCAATTAACTTAATTAATAGCATTAATAAGTCCCAGAGCTCTCTAAATCTTAAGTTTAATTTCAATAAAACAAATGAACATTTGATAATGGAAAAGTTCTAAGATTTGTTTTACAGCGGACCCCGCAGTCTATATTTACAGATTTTTCGTGATACAAATATAATGTAATTTTCACATTAGCCGTAGTTTTTAATGTCGTTAGATCTACTGTATGATTGTTGTTATTGGTTGTTGTTTAAATGCCTCGTTTACAACCACTAGACTATAGTAACCATTCTGGACCTTTGTAATATTGTTTTAAATTATATGATATCACAAGTTTATAATGACCAGTTCATTCAATCCTTCATTTGGTAAAACTGTATATCAAGTCATATATATTCCGTGAGGTTTGAGGGTGGTCTTGAAGCAACTGATAATGTTGCTGTTTTATGATTTTGAGGGTACCGATTCGAGCCGCGGAAACAGCCTCTTACATAAAAATGTAGGGTAAGACTGCATAAATCAGATCGCAAAGCTACCCAGCTCCTACACATGACGCAGAAACCTAATGCACCGGAAACGCTCTTTTATATATTCCATGAGGTTTCTGTATTCTTAAAATGACCAAATCATGCTCATAAGCATCTCTATAAGCCAAAATGAAAAACAAAAATAATAATCGAAAAGCACGAAGTTCCTTAGTAGCAAAGCTTCTACCATGTCATGTGCTTTTTCTTGTATTGGTAAACAATAATTCAAATAAATACCCCTTTTTCATAAAAATAAAAATAAAATAAGAAATCCTTCCATCCTTCAATGGTTAGCAATAGCAAAATATAGTAAATCAACAATTTCTCAAGAAAAAAAAAAGTTGGGCAAATGAAATCTCTGGAATATGCTTTACTTTTTTATTTATTTTTAATTATTTTGTTGCCTTATCTCAGTTTTTAACCACTTGGCATATGATGACTAAACCCCACTTAACCACCACCACATGTTGCGACAAATTTATAAAAGGACAATAACCTGACGGAGTGAAATCCCATTCGTTAGACAACTGTAATAAAATAAAATAAAAAAAACTTACAAGAACATATGTTAAAGGCTGATAATTTTGCCCTCACACCATTTCATAATCAACATTTTCGTCAAGCATATGTTTGAGTGGTAAAATTATTACAATTATAGATGATGTTTTGGGCATCATAGCATATATTTATTACTACCAAACAAGAATATTGGAATCCAAGGACACTACTACGGAAAATACGACGAAACGACAGCAGAAATACACAATTTTCAATCGGGTGAGGTCAGAGGAGGTTGGAAATGAGGCAAAATATGAGGCCTCCAATCACGTCCCGCCACGTGTAAAAAAGTTGTCTTTTTTTAAAAAAAAAATTAAATGTGGTGGGACCACTTACAATGTTTTTTACACGTGACGGGACGTGATTGGAGGCCTCATATTTTGCCTCCTTTCCAACCTCCTCAGATCTTACCCATTTTCAATGGCCCGACTTCAAAATTAAATTAGTAACTTCATAACAACAACAACATCACCCGGTTGCCTTAGAAACTACCACTTATAACATAGTATGGGACAGTCAGATATATGCAACCATACCCATTTGTTAGAAACACAGAGAGATGTCTCCAGAACATAGCCTAATAGAAACATGCAAGGGATAATCACCTCGAAAGAGGGAGGTTGGGAGTTTGAATCCCGCCGGAGGCATTTGTGGAGTACCTTTGTATATAACCTACTCTTTGTCTGAATCTATCAGGTACCTGATTTACATCCCTGCATTTTCTATGGGACCAGGGATAACAAAGACCCTTACTGGTTGGGGTTCAACCTAGAAACATGCAAGGGATAATCACCTCGAAAGAGGGAGGTTGGGAGTTTGAATCCCGCCGGAGGCATTTGTGGAGTACCCTTGTATATAACATACTCTTTGTCTGAATCTATCAGGTACCTGATTTACATCCCTGCATTTTCTATGGGACCATGGATAGCAAAGACCCTTACTGGTTGGGCTTCAACCTAGAAACACAAAGATGTTGTTTCCCGATGACCATAATAAAAATTGCGTCGATCAACCTCAACTTCATATTATAAGAAATGTAGCCAATTTTAATAGGTCGTTTTATTTTATTCCATCATATTCCAATGTCAAAAAATAGTGTCGTTGATTCAATTATTAACTTCAAAATAAGAAATCTTGAACACATCTCTTTATCCATCTCATAAAAAATGGCTCTTATACGAGGGATAGAATCCCCTCACCGCGTGCGTGACCGCGCGACACGTGGCAAAAAGGAAGGGTGGTGAGGCTGGGTGAGGATAACCCTCATCCAGCCTCATCACCCCCATAGTGTTGCCACGTGTCGCGTCCTGAGACGCGCGGTGAGGAGATCTCATCCTCTTATATGATGTCCCGTTTTACATAACGATAACCCAACATCTAGGATGAATTGCCATTTATATAAGTTACCATGTTCCAGCCAAGAGAAGATTTCTTTACTTTTGGTTAAGCTAGGTGATCATAAAGGCGGCAGGCCTTAGGTCATTTCGAATGGATGCACCAAAATATCTATTTGGTACAACAATTCATTCCACCCAAGCACCAAACACAACACCAAATAGGTGCAAATGAATAGTGTTACACCAAATATGTGCAACACTATTCATTGCACCAAATCACTATTCATCCACCACATCATCATTTTAAGCACATTAATAAAATTTTAATTTCGTTATAATAATTTTAATTTTGTTAAGTTCGTTATAAAAATTTTAATTTCGTTAATTTTCTTGTAAGAAAAAATTATATAAGAAAAAATTAAAAATAAAATAAGATTCATAACTAATAATTTAAAACAAAGTTACATTAGTAAATAAAGTACATTAGAATGTTAAATTTGTGTTAAATTATTTATAATAATGAATTAAAATTAGAATGATAGAAGAATCTTTCAGGAATATTCTTATTTGATGCTGGATTTGGTGTTTGTGGTTTGAGTACTTTACTGTTTATTAATTTGATGCAAAATTTGGTGATTTGGGTTGGAGATGACCTTAGAGTAACTTTAAGGTGGTTGATTTGTGATTTTAAGGTCACATGTTCGAGATGCAGAAATAGACTCTTGCATAAAAGATTGTAGAGTACGACTGCGTACATCAGATCGCGAAACGATCCGATCCCTTTCTAGACCATGCGCAAACACATAAGTCTAGTGCACCGTAAACGTCTAGGTGAATTCCTAATCCATCGTCAAGGCATTACGTGTGTTTTTACAAACACTTACATTGAACATACATATCGTTCATCAAAAAGTGTTGTCTACTGTACGATTCACAAACGAAATAAAGTAGACGAACTATATTATATCAATTGAATCAATCCTAGTTAGCGAAAAAAAAAACTTTAAAATGCTACGAGACCTACCTAATCCGGGATAAGATCCCCTCACCGTTCCTCCCTCACCGCGTGCGTGACCATGCGATACGTGGCAAAAAGAAGGGGTGGTGAGGCTGGGTGAGCGTAACCCTCATCCAGCCTCACTACCCCCTACTGGTGCTACGTGTCGCGTCCTGTCACCGCGCGGTGAGGAGATCTAATCCCCCTAATCCGGCCTCCCAACTCCTTCAAAACCCAAAGAAAACGATCCTCCAAAACAAAAAACAAAAAAAACCTCCCACTAAAATTCCATAATGTTTCATACCCCCACTTATAGGCATGAAAATTTCCCAGACAATTTTCTTGATTTATGTAATTATCCAGAATTAACCCAATAAGAAATTAAAAAGGGGGGGGGGGGCAAAAAAAA